>JAJLWF010000013.1:0-217845 GCA_030570555.1 Sugiyamaella valdiviana | reverse complement strand
GTGGCTCTGGCTCCTCTGGCTCTGGTTCTGGCTCTGGCTCTGGCTCTGGCTCTGGCTCTGGCTCTGGCTCTGGCTCTGGCTCTGGCTCTGGCTCCGAAGGTGGTGCTGGCACCGGTGTCGCGCAGATTGGATCGGGCGAAGGATCACCATCCGGTACTGGTCTGGAGCAGACGTCTGGTGCTTCCCGTAACATTGTTGGGGGCTCCGCTTTGCTCTCGCTTTTGGTCGCTGTTTTTCTTCTTTAGGTCTTCTTTTCTTCTAGGCTTTAGCCTGCTTTCGACTTTGTATGTTTACTTCTAGATAAGATAATATTGAATACATTTCACATACATCTTTAACCTTACTCATGAAATCTTCGTAATCAGCAATATAGTTAACTTCGTTGCTAGTTAGGCTAAGAAGTACCCCCACTGATATTATTCAGCGGGTGGTTCAGGAGCACCCTGAGTGCCATTAATAGTCGCAGGTGGAGAATGTGTCACGTCAGCACCTCCCCCACTGGAGCCCCAAAAATCAAGCGAAACAACTTCATCAAATCCGTTTTCATCTTCATGCACGTAGAGAATCTCTCGTGTGCTCTCGTGCAGAAATCTAATATTTTCGCCGGCAATCACTTTCACAATATCAGCGGTTTCCATATGGCGAATTTCCACAAAGCTTGGTTCGAAGGCAATCAGATAAGGGTACGACAAAGCAAAGTGATGCGGAAGGCCCTCCCAATGAACGATCCACTCAGGCCTTGAACGCCACCCATTGCGATTAATGAAAAACGAGAAGTCGCCATAGTTCAGTAAGAAGTCATTATGCAACCGGTAGATTGAGTTTGGCTTGAGGGCCTCCCGCCGTATAGCAAAATCAAGCGAAGTGTCCGCAGGATCCAACAAAGACTGAGTGTCCAGTGTTGCGAGGTCAACAATCTCAAAACCTTTCGCACATCCAACACACAGCCGTCGTTTCAAGAACGAAATAGACATAGTCTCAGACGGAACGTAAAACTCTTTGAAGACTTTTAAGCCTTCACTTTGGCTTTGAAGCAGACGTCTAAGCGGTGCACTTTGTCGCTTATTTCGTGGCAGGGGATCAAAAGGCTCCAGAACTCGAATAGTAGATGTCGTGGAACTGGACTTCACTGTGCAGACCAGAACGCGCCCCAGGCAGATACCCACTTTATAGAAATTGATATGGCCCATAACCTTCTTCGCACGACGACTGTTTCCCACGGGATCTGGAGAGTCCAGGCAATCCAGAGGCCATGAGTAAAGTGACTTGTCCGATAGGGCAAGTAACGTCATGTATTCATCCAAAATATCAACCTGTGTGACATTTGGGATAGTGATCACTTTCACGGGTGCAGATGCCGTGGGACCGTTCCCTGACATTCGAACATCAGATATATACACACCAGTATCAGTTCCAAAAAGCAGCTTTCTTCCGCCATCGAAAGGAGCCAAGCAATTTACACGCATACTCGAGCCGAAGAACTTGCTTTGGAGAATATGCTTCTTGAAAACGTCTCCTCGCTTTCCCAGTAGGTCTTTCTGTACGTCGATATTCTCGATCCACTTCTTTCGAGAGATAAACGTGGTAGCGTACAAAGTGAGCTGGTAACCACGACGTCCAAGGTGTTGAAAAGTAATGGGAAACCTATTTTGCTGTTCAGACCGTGAGGTCGGAATCTTAGCCGAGGGTATCAATGACGACGATGACCTCTTCGATAGAGACTTCGGCAGTATCTCCTCGCCTTCGGCAAGCAGTAGCAGTTCAAGAGGGACCGGTTTCCGGTGCACCTTAAACTGCTCCCTCTTGTTCACCACTTTTACCTTAACAAAAAGAAGGCTATTGTCCAATAGATAAACTTGAACATCACCCTGGTTATCTTTGTCCCCTGTCCTCTTCTTCAATGATCCCTTGAAAATGATCTGTCGTTTCTCGTCGGCGAGCTTGAGATCGACATACTCACCCGGACGGAATACCAAGGCCTGATTGAGCTGCAACAGACTAAATCTGTTCTCCGCATTACCAGTCTCTATGTTGACTTTTGTGAGACATTCTCTGATAAGTCGAAGAGCTTGCGGAATGGTTTCTTTATCCGGGTTTCCGTCGCTTGTATGTTTCAATACAGCCTCCAACAGAAGAGGGTACCTAGCCAGTCGCGTTGTTGGTTTTGTGAGATACCCATTCAATTCCAACTTGCGTGACTCCTTCATCCGTTCGGTTTCGTCCACGAACCGTGCAAAGGATGGATTGACACTCTTCTCCCTCTCGAACTCGTATTTGCCGTAGAGCTGGTTGGATCCATATCGAACAAAGGGCTCAAAGCGACCAACAAATTCTAGAAATACATCGCCGATTTGTCGAACCACCGGTGCTTGCTGCTGCCGCTTTGTGAGAGCTTCGGCAAGTTTGACATTGACGTAATGAACCTCCATTGCCGGTGCGAAAACGTTTCGTATGAACTTTTCTCGTCGGAGTTCAGGAATAATGCTCGAATTGCGGAGAGGCTTTATCCAGAAATCTCGAAGATATTCGAGATCCTTCACAAAATCTCGTTCTGTGTAGATAACTTCGCAGATGACTTCCTGCCGCTTTTTCTCTTTATCGCTGACGCTTTCCGCGACCTCCTTAGTTACGGTATGAATCCATAACTTCTGCTCCTTTTCGTCATCTCCGTGAAGAGACAGTCGACTTTCAGCACGCTTGAGACCTGGCTGAGGTTTCATATTCAGCCTAGCTTGCTGTTCCAATCGTCGAGGGCATGCAATCGAATAACAGAGGCGATCCCGAGTACAGGTGGGCGAGTAGCACTCTGCCAGCAGAGTGAAGACGCCATTGACGGGGACAACGACTGTTGTCCCTTGATGGGTCCGTGCTTGCTCATCATCTTCAATCACCAGTTCGTTGAACTGATAGACCTCATTTGGAGTGTCTCTCAAACGGTGGTCATATGTGACGTCGTGGAAAAACTTCTGCGCATCTAGGGCGCGGCCTAGGAGGAGTGCAAGATTGCGATCCGGAGTCTTTATGATGTATGCGATGACATCGACGGCCTCCGAGCCAGTAAATGAGTTCTTGTAAGCCAGCTCGTTCTTGATCCGCTCCCCCGGAGAAATTCGTTGGCGAAATACTTCTGCCACCTTCGATAAGAGGGCGGGATAAACGAGGGGTACCTTCGAGGACATAAATATAGTTGAATGTGGGCTTACTGTCGAGAAGCCCGACGTTGACCGCTCATCCACACTGCTCGACGTTGAGGCAGACCTTTGAGCCTTGCCTGACCTTCCGGTTACCGCGCTGTTACCGTAACCGGAAACGACGGTCGAATGCGACGAGCCGGATGTAGATGATTTCAAGCTCGAAAAGAGAGAAGTGCTCGAAGCCCTCGAAGATGAATGTGAGAGAGGATTGATTACAACCTCATTGGGCTGCCGCTGTGGGATGACTCGACCGCTTGTCGTCACGCTAGCCGGCCGGTCAGTAGGGCCATTAATAGAACGGACAGAGCTGGCGGTGAGCGACATGCTTCTAGGTCCATGGCTATCCACAGAGCCCGGGCCTTGTCCCATAAACCTGGAAGAAGCCACGGCGTACAATCCAGAAGACGGAGTCGAAGCCGGGTAGACCGACGCTGAGACTGCGCGGTTTGGCGGCTTCGACATACCACTCAAAGTATCTGCGTGATAAGGTGCGGCACGCGGGCTGGCGGGATCCCTCCGATACGTCGTAGGAGGAGTACCGGGGGCAATCTTTGCATCGGCAGATCCCAGCAAAGGGCTGTTGATAGTGGGGCCCGCTGCGCCATAACCGTGAGCTTGACGCAGCGGCGGGCCATTCCGCTGCCCAGAGACGAACTGGTGCGGGACACCAGCGTCTTCCAATGCCGGAGATCCGGACACGACACCCGGAGCCTGAGGAATATGTCGGAACCGAGGAGACGGTAGCGATTGTTGCAGTCCTGGCGTAGAGGCGTCGCCATCCTGGTTGGCAGTCATGGCCTGGGACCTACCAGGAGGAGGAGCAGCACCAAAGATGTTGGAGAAAGCCACATCGCGCTGAGTCCCCGCAGGGAGGCGACTAACTTGTATTTTTCCCGAATCACCCATTGTACATTGTGTTGAGTTCGCTGTGCAAACAACCAAAAAATCTCGTTTGCAATTAGGCGAAAGGAGCCACTAATCAACGAGCAGTGCGACCAGACGCTATACCAACGGATATGTGACAAAAGGCGAAGCTTCAAAGGTTACCCACAATAGTCTCCCAGCAATTGACGACCGTCAAAAGGAGGCTGTGGTATGGACTGAACGGTAGGAACCAGCGGGGACGGAGGGGCTATAACGAGATAGTGGGAATTGGATCGCCAGAGAAGGGTTAGGTATTGATAATGCCATAATGAGACAGGTTTGTTTGCAGTTCATGTGGAATGGGCAAGGGTTTAGCGGTACGTAAGCGCGAGATGGCCAAGGCAAGAAGCGCGGTTAGCTGGTACTACTAATTAATATATTAATTAATACTATTAATTGAGTTAGAACTTTGGCATTTCAATCATTCATTCGTAGTTAAGCCACTTGTAGGCGATCATAGTGGGGTCGTGAGCTCCATGGCCAGAACCGACGCCAGCCCTGGATAGGTCGTGGATCAACGATGCTCATCACCTGCATTGGTTCTGTGTCGAGGTCAGTAGTAGTTTCACTGCGCCATTTGGGCTTCCACTGCTGGAGCATGAGACTTGACATCAGCACACTAACACTGCTCAACGCCATAGCCGCACTGGCCATCATGGGGTGAAGCATCACGCCGAACGGCAGGAAGAAGCCCATTGCAAACGGCAGCATAATCACATTGTAGACAACTGCCGCCATAAGATTGAGCTTAATCCGTCCATAGGCTCGCCGACTGAGGTCAATGGCAGCTGGAATATCCAACAGCGCGTCGTCACGTAGCAGTACCACGTCAGCTGCTTCCATTGCCACGTCTGTAGCACCGGCCATGGAGATACCCAATGAAGCCGCTGCTAGGGCTGGCGAGTCGTTGATTCCATCGCCCACCATGGCAAGATACCGACGCTTGCCCCTCGGCTGAGAAAAGTTCATTTTGAACCCCTCCTGGTCGTCACCGTCTTCATCACCGCTATCCTGAAGGCGCTTGATAACTTTGATCTTACCACTCGGAGACATGCCTGCAAAAACCATTGACCGGTCGACTCCGACTTCTTGGGCCACCTTAACAGCCACTGACAGATTGTCACCGCTGACAATTCCAACTTCCAGTCCCATGCGACGCAGAGCAGCAACTGTTGTAGCAGCCTCTGGCTTAAGAGGATCGCTCAAGCAAATCCACCCAGCGTACTCTCCTCCAATGACAGCAAATGCAACTGTATCACCGGATGATAGTACGTCTGTCACACCTTCAGGATATTCTACCTTCAGGCGTTGCAGCATCTTCAGGTTGCCAATCGCAACATCCCGCACAGTCGCCGAACCCGACAACTCCACGATAGTCACAGTACCTGTTACCCCTTCTCCAACAGCAGCCTGGAAGTCGTCCACTCTACAGCTGAAGCTAACATCCTCCTCCATGTTGCACATCTCCTTTGCCTTTACGGCTAGGGACTTGGCAATGGGATGCTCGCTACCCTGCTCTAACGAGCCGACGAACATCCAAAACTGTTGCTCATCCACTCCTGCTGCGAGTTTAGCTCTCGTCACTGACATTTTTCCCAGGGTTAGAGTACCGGTCTTATCGAACAACACAGTCTGGATTCGGCTGCCGACTTCCAGTGCGGAACCACCTTTGATGAGGATTCCGTGCTGAGCACCCACTCCAGTTGCAACCATGACTGCCGTAGGCGTTGCCAAACCGAGCGCACAGGGACAAGCCACAACGATAACCGATATGCACAGTCTAAGGCACACCATGAACGGGCCATCAGAACCGTCGAAGACAGCAGGTCTATTCTTGAGGACATGAGCCACCACCATCCAGGTAACAAAGGTTAGAATGGCCAGTATAATAACAACTGGAACAAAGTATCCTGCAGCCCAGTCGGCAAAGCGCTGAACGGGAGCCTTGGACTCTTGGGCATCCCGTACCAGGTTGACAATCTGTGACAGTCTAGTGTTGTCACCAGCTCGAGTTACTCGAACATCGATTTTGCCTCTGCCGTTCACCGATCCTCCAATAACTGCTTCACCAGGGGTTTTGAGGATGGGGTAAGACTCGCCTGTCACAAGGGCTTCAGATAAATAAGAGGATCCACTGACCACAATGCCATCGGCCGAAACTTTCTCACCTGGACGTACAATAACTATATCTCCCACCTGAAGAAGGTCAGTTGAGATGACCTTTTCACGAAGGTCGTCAAGCGCCGGAGAAGAGCTGCCATCGGTTTCTTTGGACGTCGAAAACTGTTTGAGGCAATTCAGGTATTCGGTGGGGTTCTCGTAGATGGTTGCCGTGGACGGAACAAGTGATATGAGCCGTGAAAGAGCCACAGAAGTCTGTCCCTTTGCGCGGCACTCTAGGTATTTGCCGAAAACAACGAAGGTGAAGATCATGGCCGATGTTTCCCACAGAGTAGAAGGGTGTTTGCCCGAGTTTGTGACGAGGGCGTATAAAATAGAGAGAATTGAAAAGGAGTATGCACATGTCGTGGAGACACTGACAAGGAGGTCCATTGTCGCTGATTTATGCTTCAGAGCCTTGTATGCATGGATGTAGTAGGCCCTTCCCACGCCAAACTGGACGTAAAAGGTCAGGACAAAGTTGATAACGTCGTCCCAGTAGAGCGAGACCGACGAAGACACGGGAGTCTTGAGAAATGCTAAGAACCCAAACACGTTGGGGACCATTTTTGTGAGCACGACGACCGGGATGGACAGGCAGAGACAGATGATGGAGTTGTTGTAGTACGACTTGATTTCCTTGACACGGTCCAGTGCCATGATCTGGGCCGTGTTGTCGGCAGATTTGGCGAGAATGGCGTCAAAGCCGGCATCTTGTACGGCATCGATGAGCACACGCGGACCGGCAATCTGTGAATCGTCGTAGACAATGGTGGCCATTTCAGTGGTGAGAGCGACGATAGCCGACTCGACACCTGGGACCTCGCGTAAGACGGATTCGACGGTGTTTGAGCAGGCTGAGCAGGTCATACCAAAGATCTTGAGCTTCAAGTCGCGTACCTGAGGCGTTGGCTTGGGACCTAGAAGCTCATCTTCCGGCCCATCCACGGGGATCGTCTTGAGAACCGCGCCTTCAAAGCCACAGTCCTCGATGCATTCGGCCAGAGCGGTCGGCTCAATAGTGGAGCTGTGGACAACTACGGCTCGGCTGGTCATGAGAGTCACCGAAGCCGAATCGACCCCGTCTAGAGCCTCTAGACTTGAGACGACGGTAGTTACACAGGCCCCACATGTCATGCCCTCAACGCTCAGCGTCGTCTTACACAGTGTCATGGTGAACAGCGGCGCGTACGCAGTGACCGCAGTGTAAGCAACCAGATTGCAACGTGTAGAACCAGCGATAACGTAGCTATGTACAGTCCGGTGGGTCCGTAGAAGTGTGTAGTAAGCTGGTAACTGGTCCCCGAACAAACCGGAGCATGAGAAACCCCTGTCCCGCCGTTGGGCCCAAACAGGCAGCCCAACCCTACCCGCCGTTATAATCAGATGGGGCGGCATATGCACGGATACGAGCGAAGCTTGGCCATGAGTGGAACCGAGAAATACGCCAAGCAATGAGGCCAAGCAGACGTGAGTATCGGCAGGCAGCTTGTTGAGGTTGGTTTAACACAAGTGCAGTAAAGCTCATTAGAGCCGGTCAAATACCCCGACTACCACTCCAAACTGCTCTCTCGTATAGCCGGCTGCGCAACAGGCAGTGCACATGAGCCTGCAGGCGCAGCATGACAGCACAGTGACAGCACAATGACAGCATCCTTGGACGATACCCACACACACTACAGTGTCAGTCAAGGACATTTCTAGCAACAATTCTAATAAATACAATTTTCACAGCTCCAGAGACTTCAGAGCTTCAAGGGCCTTGGAAGCAGTGATGAACTCGACGGGGTGACCTCCGGATTCGGGATTGACGGGAGCTTCCTTACGCACAGGCTCGGGGTGGCTCGGGGTACCGATGAGATCAGCATCGACCTCTTCTTCATCGACCTCTTCTTCATCAGCCTCCTCTTCATCGACCTCATTGACCTCGTCAACAACCTCCTGCCCGTCCACGAACTCGTCATCTTCGGCTTCGTCACCGAGGTCCGCCTCGTCGAGATCGTCCTCGTCCACTTCTTCCTCGTCCACTTCCTCCTCGTCCACTTCTTCCTCGTCTCCTTCTTCCTCGTCGCCTTCTTCCTCATCCAAATACGACGTGTCCCGTGTGCCAACGTGCGACAACGTACCCATAGATTCGTTGGCATCATCGTACACAGATTTGCTCTCGCGATCCTCGTCCTCCTCGAGGTCGCTCAGATCAATCACCGGTTCGCGCCAGTAGTTGAAGTCGGTGTAGATCTGCTGCGACGCGCCTGTAGCAACAGTGATGGGAGGAAAGTAGTGGTCCACGAGCTCCGAGATGTCAAAGTAGTTGCTCTTATAGCCGGCCAGCTCCAACAGCTCTAGATGCACAATAGAATATGAGTTGATGGTGAAGATCTTGGACGACGGCACTCCCACTGTACGGTAGGAGAGCGCATCGGTGATACGGTTACCAAAGCCAGCGTAAAAGGGTGTCTCCTCTCGTTTGCCATAGAGGTTCTTGATATCCCGCAAACATGCCATTTTGAACACCTCCGGCTTCTTCATAATGACCTCGCGGCGTAGTGCCGCGATAGTTCGGTCGGGGGAAAGAATGACAGGGCCATCCGGGAGTTTGAAACCGCTTTGGTCGACGCTCTTGAGGAACGCACGCGTCAAGTCTGCCTGGCCTACAGATCGGGCCGTTAGGTACATGACGTTGTATCCGTTGCTGTTTATGTCGGTGAACATCTTGGCGACTCCAACATGCGTCCAGTCGCGGCCTAGCATAGTCAAGACGTGGCCGAGAGCGTCGGACTTTGTAATAGTACCATCGATATCCGAAATGACAATGGGGTCGTTGGTTTTCCAGTAGAACATGCGCGCAGTGCACACGGCTTTGCCCTGGTTTACCGAGAAGGAGATCTCGTTACATCCGGGGTTGAGGTTGAGCGAGCGCAGCTGGTCCGAGGTGAGACGCAGCGTTTTGACAAAGTGCTTCGTCGAGTCGTCGGTGGGAGGTTTCGACTCAGTGGAGATCTGGCCAGAGATCTGGCCATTAGGCAGCGGTAGGTTGGGGTCCGAGGCGTACTGATGCTGGGAGATGGAGTTGCGGATGTTGAGGCCGCTGAGGCTGTCGGGGGATGACGGGGGCAGCGAATCATCGTCCTTGGACGAGATTCTCAGGTTGCCCTGGCTGTCGAGGCCAATCATGGACTCGAGGTCGGCGTCGACGCCGAGCTCTTCAGCGAGGATCTTGCGCACAAGCTGCTCCGAGTGCTTGATGTCGTCGTCGCTGTACTTGTAACCCGTCATATCCAAGAGTATATCACCATTGTCAGTGACCTTGTTGGGGATGTTGATGTCGGTGAACTTGCGTGTGAGATGCTTGACACGCTCAATGGCCTGTTCGCGCGACGGAGGGGGGCTCGCGGAACGGATGCGGATATCAGAGGACCACGCAGAGTCGCCCTTGTCTGTAGGGACGGACGCGACGGATGCCGCGCTGGGGCTCATAGGCGGGCTCGAATCAAGGCCCATGGGGCTGTTTGCGAGATCGAGGAAGTCGGGTTCCTGGAGTCCGCCGGTCATGGGCGACTCAGGAGTGCGGGGAGATCCGGACGGCGAAGATGATGGCGAAATGACAGGCGAAGTAAGCAGCGCATTGGGCACGTCACCCTGGGTCTCAAATACAAAGTAGGCCTCGCCACCTTCACCCAGCTTCATGGGAAGATCGACTTTCGAGTTGTTGACAGAGAAATCGACCTTCTTCTGCGACGGGCGCAGCAACGAGAACTTGCCGAACCGGACATGAAACGGGGAGCAACTGAGGTCGCCTTAGTTAGCTAGGGAGCAGAGACAAGTAGATGTGGAGACAACACACCATCTTCCTGCTCGACGACAATCACATCGATGGCGCCACTGAGCGTAGCCGGGTTGATGGAGTTCCAGGTCTTTGATACAGAGCCAATGGCCCTTCCGACGTACTGCATTGGAGGAGTCAAACGCCGTCAACGATACAGCACAATACGATACAGCACAAGGCTGAGGGGTAATGCAGGTGCCGAGTTAGCAGACTGAGGAACGACACTCAGACAATGGAATTCAGTCGTTTCGGTGGGTGGCTCGGGATGCAGTCTCGGGTTCACGAGATCTTGCAGTTATTGGCGGGCCGAGTCTAATGCAGCCGTGGATGGGTATGGGCCACGATGAGCCGAGGGTGAGATGGAGATGAAATAAAGAAGGTAAGTAAATAAGGAATGTAAATGAAGTGGAGATGTAAGAAAACTACCGCACAGAAGGCGTTATTCAAATCAGTGGCGGCAGTTGGGGCGTTGATCCGGCCGTTGACCTGTTGAGTTTCTCCAACTGCATATGCGAAGATCCCCAGCATGCGGGGTTCAACATGAAGCAAGTGACGGAGGTGAAGATGAGAGGGCAGAAAGTTATTATGAGTGTAATGGTGGAAAGTTAGGGAGAAATGGGAAAATAGCGAGAAATAAGAGCTGCAGATGAGTCCGTGATTTGGTGGTGTGCAGTGACTACCGTTCGTGGGATCAAGCTAAACGAGCCAAGAAAGCAAGGGACTCAACAGAGTAGCCAAGAACTTACGAGCCGTGTCATTACAGTATTACGAACAGTCAAGGTAACGGGATTTTGAATACCTTAATTATGAATGTGAATACCACTTTCATTGGACACCACAGTATGGAAACCCCATTGTACTACCCCATTGTACTACCCCGCTATGCTACCTCACTCTATTACCCCAGATACTGACTAGTGGGGCATCCTGAAGTCCACCCAGTAAGCCACCTTAGTACTCTTACCAGTCACTTCATTCACCTCCTGTTCCTCCACTGTCTGTACTCTACTTGGGCAGATATTATACTTATCTTGACTATGACCAGATAGCTAGACTAGGCCGTTGGCATCACGAGCGACTCGCTCAAGAGTGTCCAATGATGGCGCGGGGCACGTAGGGCTCCTCAATGTAGGCAATCTCCTCGTCAGTGAGCTTCACGTCGAGAGCAGCAATGGCCTCGTCGATACGCTCGACCTTGGAGAATCCGATAATGGGCACACAGCCCTTGTGAAGAGACCAGGCCGTGGCAACCATGGCCATCGAGACGCCCTTCTTCTTGGCAATCTCCTCGACGCGGCCAACAATGGTCTTGTCAGCAGCAGTCGAGAAACGGTCGCCCTCGCCCTTTCCGCGTGCAGTGTCCGTGGCGTTACTGAAGGGACGAGCCAGAATACCAGCAGCGACGGGTCCCCAGGGGATGAGCGTGACACCAGTCTCCTTGCAGAAAGGAATCATCTCACGCTCCTCCTCACGGTACAGAGCACTGTAGTGGTTCTGCATGGAGATGAACTTGGTCCAGCCATGTTTCTCAGCAGCGCTCTGCAATAGGGAGAACTGGTAGGCGTACATGGACGAGGCACCAATGTAACGGACCTTGCCGCCCTTGATGCTGTCGTGCAGAGCCTCCATGGTCTCCTCGACGGGGGTCGTCTTGTCAAAGCGGTGAATCTGCAGCACGTCAATGTAGGTGCCGAGACGCTTGGTCGACGACTCGACCGAGTCGAGAATGTGCTTGCGCGACAGACCCCAGCGGTTGATCCACTCCTTGTCGTTGTTGTCTTTGGCCTCAATGAAGGGATCATCGTTGCACTGGCCGAACACCTTGGTGAGGATGACGACTGTGGAGCGGGGGATTTCGTACTTCTTGAGGAACTTGCCAATGAGCACCTCAGAGAAGCCGTTGGAGTAGACATTGGCGGTGTCATAGGTGCGGAGGCCCTCGTCGTAGGCCTTTTTGAGCAGCTTGAAGACGGTCTCCTCGTCCTCAATGACCCAGTCGCGCCACGACTCCTTGCCGATGCTCATGGCGCCAAAGATGATTTTGGAGACCTTGAGGCCCGAGTTTCCGAGGTTGACGTATTCAATGGCCATTGTAACTGGTGCTTATAGTCGGTTTTTTTTGATAGTCAGTAGAGTCAATTAAGTCAATTGAGTCAGTAGTACTTTGATAGCACTTAAATTGCAATTGCAGACGCACTCGAAACCTGGGGAGCATGCCCCTTTTATAAACGTCATCTCGGACCGTAACGCCGACTGATTTGTCATGGTTGCGTGGAAGCCCCCACACATATTAACTGAGACTGGGGAGACACCGTCGGAGAAAGAGGCAACCCCGCTGCATGATAGCAACAGGGCACGGCACGCGGCCCTCACGCCGCCAATGAGCATTGACTCGGCGAGTCTGCCAATATGCTAGACTGCCAATAGACTCTTCTAAGACGAGTTCAATTGATCCAATTCATGGCAATTGATTTCCCCGCCAGCAACGGTCCGGCCCCACGGCCCGGCTCGTGCTATCGTTAGATGGGGTAACTCCGATGGCCTGCATATCCTCCTTAGCGCACTCGACGCCGTAATTGGACCACGGCAGCGAGCTAGCTAATGCGTGTCGGTACGTCTGATTAGGAAATCCCTTGTCAATTTAGCCGGTATACGGCGTTTCAGGCGGCTTAATCTTTAACCAGCAAGGCTGGTACCGTACAACTGTATACACTGTACAATACACTGTAACTGCTGGCTCCATGTCGATCTACAGGACAGTCGGCGATAAGGCGGGTTGGTGAACAGACCGACAAATGGCAAAGGTATAGTGAACTGTCCATACGAACGCCAGAACTAACCCACGTATCACGAGAATTACGATATCGGCATCGGTCTAGACCTCACTTCTTGCGGCACAGCCCTTAGGGCCACAAATTTCCCATCGCCCTGTCACCCACCGACCTAGAGACCTAGAGACTTACCGAGCTATCGACTTAACGCACCACCATCTAACCTGGCTCCAGCCTATCACAGGAGTGGATCAAATATGCCCCCAAACTTAAAAGCCGACTCCTTTCGACAATGCCGTCATGCTGCTTCTCCGCTTTCTGGCTCACGAGCTCGTGCTATCGATACAGGGTTAGGTACACAGGACTCACTGCAAGGCTGCAGCCGCATTGCACAGCCGCTCACTCGCCCAATGAGGCACTACCCAAATAACCGACATTCGCGTCTGCGAGTGTACACTGCGCACCCGTGGTCATCGCATAGAAGGCGCAGACTTGACACGCATCGTCACAACTCTGGACGCGCACTATATTATGGCCTCGTCTGCGGCACGTCTGCCGCCGGAACTGCTTCAGAGCCCGCTACCTCGGCCCCCCTCATTGCCTACATCAACTCCCGCGACAATTCCAATGGACGTCACCGCGCGCCCGGCAGGTCTCAGTATCCGTTCCGTGGTAGGCACCACAGCGCAGTCGAAACCAGCAGTCTCGCTCGCCGGATCAGCCGTTGCGTATACTGCTGGTGCAGGAGCCGTGCTGGCACTGCTCGATTCGCACGGTGCCAGCTTCTCGCGCTTCTTCTGCACTCCTACCTCGCTCGTTCAGAGCATCCACCAGGGAATAGGACGGTTTGCATGGGACTCAGCAGCTGCTCCGCAGCCTCGCGACTCGTATGGATTCCCCTGCTTTGGTGACGACCTTTCCGGCGTCGTTCTAGCCCCGACTGCATCGCAGACAGACGATCTGTTTGCCAAATCACCCACTGATCTCACGTCCTCGCCGAGATCGACGACCTCTGCCAAGGACCGTATGAAATCATCTACAAGCGTCGCGCTGTCTCCAGACTCGCGGCTGCTGGCCGTCGGAGAAACAGGCCACCAACCACGCATATTCATCTACTCGACAGCACCCGATGCGTCTATAGTTCCGCAGGCCATTTTGAAACACCACCGCTTCGGCATCAAAGTCCTCGCCTGGTCGCCATGTGGCCGCTTTTTGGCTTCGCTCGGCCTCGAAAATGACGGCTTCCTCCACATATGGCATGTGTGTCTCAAAGACGGCGGCACCGTCCGCTTACACGCGTCCAACAGATGCATCTCCGTAGTCAACGACATGAAATGGGTTGGCTCTTCACAGCTCATCACCGTTGGCATGCGACATATCCGCATATGGACTGTTGATACCTCGAGCTTGATCCGTCGCTCGGCAGCAGAGATCTCGCCAATGGTCCTCGCTGGACGCAACGTTGTCATGGGCAACTACTCGCAGCTGACATTCTCCGCAGCGGCCCCGCTTAGCGAGAACGTCGTCGTTGTTGCCAGCGACGCGGGGCTTGTTGCGACTGTCGAACTCAATGGCGACAAGATCCCGGTGTTTACCGCCAGAGAGTGTCTCCCGTACCGCATAACAGCCCTCGATTTTGATGCTGAAGCCCAGGTTCTCTGGATGGCCGACGGCGACGGACCCTGCAGAAGCATGCCGCTCGTTGAGATTCTCGCTTTGGAGATAACTACTGTACCGGAGTTCCCTAAAAGCCCCCGTAAAAAGGCGACGTCGGGCTCGCTGGCCATCTACGTCGTGTCACCCCACCGCCTCCTGATACTGACAGATAGGAAGGAACTGTGTTTTGTCGATGTAGCTTCTGACTGCATCACAGCTAAACCTGTCCCTGTTGTCAGCTCGCATGCCAGCGACGTCAGGGGAATCGCAAAGATTCCAGGTTCCAGCCAGTTCATTACGTGGTCCGTGGACGGCGTTGTCAAGGTGAGGTCTCTCGATGGAACGTGTCTCACAACGCTTCAGATAGATCTGGCACAGCCCGACGCTGAGCTGACCGCTGCAAAAGTGACTGGCGACGACGCATGGCTGTTTGGAGGCGATTCTACTGGTCTCGTCCACATTGTCAGCTTGCGAGACGGCAGAGTGCAGAATTTCCAGGCCCATGATTCTCAGATCGTCGATCTTGACCACTGCCAAATTGATGCGTCACAGGTGCTCGTCACATGTGGCCGTGACCGCACCATTCAGTCCTTCGTCTTCGATGGCACTGAGTGGTCACTACTACAGACTCTCGCAGCCCACAAGGGAAACGTCATTTCGGTCCATCTTTCACCTGGCGGCGAGCGCATTGTGTCGTGTTCGGCCGACCGTATCATCAATATCCATAAGCTTGCCAAAGACGATGATGGCCGTCCTGTAGGCTACCTCAGCGAAAGGATCCTGTCTTTGAAGAGCACACCCTCTGATCTGGAGTTTTCGAGCGGCCAATTTGCAGTGTCCGTTGATAAGCAGATCCAGGTGTATCAAGAATCTGGAGACGTAAAGACGAGCTACCGGACGTGCGACCGGATCGGCGGGGGTCTCGAATCGGTGCAGCTTAGCAACATCGCCATTCACTCTGATCCGCGCAACTCGTATCTGGCTGGTATGGGAACAGATAAGAGCATCCGCCTCTACGATCATCCGAGCGGAACCATGGTTGGATACGGGTGGGGTCACTCAGAGGGCGTATGTGGCTTGGTGTGGCTTGAGAGCGAGAGGCCAACGCTGGTGAGCAACTCCAGCGATGGGTGTATCTTTGTGTGGGATATGCAGGCTAGCGCTGACTCGACTGGGTTGAGCAGTTCACCGGCGTCTGCAGCTAAGGCTCAATCTTCGCCGACGAGGAAGATCCTGTCAAAGGCCGAACTCGCCAAGTTCATGCCGTCACCCAAGCTGCCACCGTCGCCAAAGGTAGCCAACCGTATCCCTAGATCTCCGGGCTCACCAAACTCGAGACGATCGATGTCGCCCGTTGCAAGAGGCTCGCCTACCAGCCGTAATGGTGAACACAGAGCTCCGCCATCGCCAACTACCGAGGGCCGTCCAAGCCCCACGAGACCACAGCTGCTGCGTCCCAAGCAGGGATCGATGCCTGCTACAGGCCGCCGGACTTTGAGCTCTTCTCGATCGTTCCCCGTTCTTGCTGTCAAGAGTCTGCAGAACGAGACAGACTTCAACGACGAAGGTATTGATGCGTTGTGTCGCGATTTGCAACAGTTCCGCGAGAAATATACTTCACACAAGGAGCTACAAAAGTACAAGGATGCCAATGGAGCTCGGCTCGGCTGGCTCCGGGAGCAGCTGCGACTGACGCTGCGCGTGATGGACGTTGTGGGGGACACGGAGATGGAGGATCTGCTGCAGCGGTTCGGCAGCCAGCTCGTATCGATGGTGGAGAGCAAAGTCGGTTCTCCCGAAAAGACTAATGATTAATGACTCGCATGAGCTATAGCTCGTAATACAATGTTGCATAGTAGTGAGGAGTAATAATGGAGGAGCAATAATAGAGGCATGGACTAGCCAGAAACACTGGATTGACTATGTACAGGTTAGATACTGGGGTTGGAGTCAGAACAGACAGAGGTTCAAAGAAGTATGAACCAAGGATTTCTCGACAACTGTGGTTACTCCACACTTGCGGTTCTTACTTTCGGGACTGGACTTTGATGGGTGTAGAGTTTGACAGACGCTCGTCAGATGCCGGGGCTGGGGCAAACTTGTCGAAAGGTTGTTTTGAGTGTAGGATGGTGTGGTCCTTCGGCATGAACTGTGGAGTCGATTTTGGCGAGTCCGTCTCAGCCTTCAGTGGGATGGAGCGCCATTTCTCCTCGACAGCCTCGACGAGACCTTTCAGTCGAGCTTGGCGCAGTTTGTCTGCGGCTAGTTCGTCGAGAGTTGGCGCGTGGGGTCGTGTAAAGCGTAGCCACTGGATCCATTGGGCTGTGTTAGCTAGTCCAGAGCCGGGATCAAGCCTACTTACGCGGAGCCTTGTAGTCGACGTAGTTGAGATTCTGCAGCCGGTACTCGACGATGCGTCGCATTTTGAATGGATTGTTGTGGTTCTTGAACTCCCAAAAGGTGTTTCCGTCCAGATCGTAGCCGACAAAGAACTTGGAGCGGAACGGAACGTTCCGGTTAGCTCGCCATTTGTGGTAGAGTTGTTTCCACGGCGAGACCTTGCCTTTGAGCAGCTCCATGTTGTAGTGAAGAGTAGAGTAGTCTGTACGGCTAGATATATGTAGCGCGGCTGATATATACACACCCCAACCCTGTCAGCCGCCTACTTCGTTTGTGGGGCTGGACAGTGAACAAAAATTGCTGGATTGCCGTCTGCAGATTCGGCTATGCTGTCTACGAGATTTCTTTGAAGCGTTTGACGATGGCAGAGCTGGACGACACGCTCGATCCGGTGCCACCCGAGCCTATTGTGCTCGTCGACTATACCGACGATCTGACCGGGACAATCGCTAGCAAGTCGCATCTCGACGGATCGTGGGCCAAGAACGTTCAGATTGTGGGGTACAACGTCATTCAGGGCCGGTCAAAGACGGGAGCGTACGTGACGTACATTGTGCACATCGAGACGCTGGGAGGTAGTAGGATAGAGCTGTTTCGACGATACAGCCAGTTTGCCGAGCTCCACGACCAGCTGCTCAAGTCGTTCCACAGCCACCACAGCGAGATCCCCGAGCTGCCGCCAAAAAGCTATGTGTACAAGTTCCGGCCCGACTTTTTGGAGGGTCGGCGCAGACGCCTCGAGTACGTGCTGTTATGTGTGATGCTGAACCCTCTTTTCGCCAACAGCTCCATGGTGAAGCAGTTCGTCGATGGTTAAGACTGGTGGACAGGTGGGCACCAGTAACAAGCCAAGAGTGAATGAAGGTGTACGAGTGAATCAAGGCGCACACGGGGTGCCTCAAGTGGTCACAGGTCTAGTACGGATGCCCATGGCTGAATGCGACTGCTGCTGTATGCCGCCGCTGAATGCCGCTACTCTCGACACTACTGTATGCCATCGGACGCCAGACACTAGCCATCGCATGGTCTAGACTCCGGAGACTCGTGTTATTACTAACTCGTACCCAGGCTAAGCTCTGCAGTCTACACGAATAGCCCACGGGCTGATGACAGGCGACATACAGCTGCCGATACGCGTGGTCCGAGTTGTTGGAGACTACTGCAGTATAAGCTGACGGACAGGATGACTACAGGCTGACAGCATGCTGCCACAATACCAGTCAGGAGTGTCAGCTGACATAACAATCATATTAAGGCTGACAGTACAGGCTGGTACAATTCAGTACAGGCTGACTATAGCCAACATACGGCTCAGGAAACGCCAAGCACCCACTAGCCCCACATCTCATTACAGGGCCAGACCCAATGGCTTATCTAAGTGTAATAGTAATTTGAGTTCGAATCTATCGTATCGATGCTAGACGAGTAAGATGGGCGGTTTAGTAGGTTAGAGCCATGGTCCGTTAAGGTACTGCCCAGTAGCTATTCAGTAGCCCATTTGGCACTACAATACTTAGCACTATAGCCTTAGTGCAAAGGCCATAGTGAAATCTTAGTCACGGCTAACTAGAGAATGGCTGGAACATACACTGCAGTAGTGCAAGTAGGGTGGAATATAGAGCCCACAGTACAGTAAGCAAACAGACTCCGGCATCCTGGGCGCTTATTGTTGGGCCAATGAATGTCACCGGTCACATTTAATTATCACCCATGTAATTGCCACCTACCTTCTTGTCACCCACCTGTCACCTACCTGTCACTTACTGTTCAACTGTCTTAGTTCTGTCACCTACTATTCTGCTCACGTGCAGGCTACTACCGTGGAATGCTGCACGGAAGTTCTGGCCCGTGGTTCCAGCCGTAGTCCAGCCCCTAGTTCTAGCCGCCTTACTCATGGCCCTCACCGCCCTCACCGCCCTCACAATTAATGGACTGCAGGCTTCCACCGGCATGTCGGCATCGCCAGCCGGTGCAGAACCGTGCAGATGGAACAATCTGGTAACACGGGCTGAGCTAAACTAAGCTACGCTAATGCCGACCCAAGCTAATGCCGAGTGCCGGTGCTTAGTTTCTACGCCCGGATAAACTCTGCCGTGCGCACGCCGTGCCGTCTGCCGCGCATGCCGCATGACAAAGCCCGGGTCCAGACCGTTGGCGGGGCCTTGGCTGGGCCGGCCAGGGTTGCGTGCCCATAGTTACCCGCGGCTGCTGACGTGGGACCGGTGCGCGCCGCAACCTCATTTGTCAGGTGCCTAAACTGCCCAAGCCATGCCCCGAGGCTCGGCAGCGGGAAAAAACTAATATAAAGAAGCCCTGTCTGCCCACCACTTTTGAATGCCAATTCCTCATCGAATCCCATTGACAAGACCCTTTGCATCCACCCTGTTTTCCGCACGCCGCCAAGCTCTCCGAGTCGCAACTCTTAGCATCGCTGCTCTGCATACCACCACACCACTAGATCAACAACAACTACAACCAATGACCCGTCACGATCGCGTCGTCATCATCGGCTCGGGCCCTGCTGCCCACACCGCCGCCATCTACCTCGCCCGTGCCGAGATGAAGCCTCTGATGTACGAAGGCATGCTCGCCAATGGCGTTGCTGCTGGCGGCCAACTCACCACAACCACCGACATTGAGAACTTCCCCGGATTCCCCACCGGCATCGGCGGCTCAGCGTTGATGGACAACATGCGCGCACAGTCGGAGCACTTTGGTACAGAGATCATCACCGAAACTGTCGCCAAGCTCGACCTGTCACAACGTCCCTTCAAGTACTGGCTCGAGTGGAGCGAGGACGCTGAGCCCAGCACTGCTGACGCCATCATCCTCGCCACTGGCGCCTCGGCGCGCCGTCTGCATCTGCCTGGTGAGGAGACTTACTGGCAGCAGGGCATTTCCGCCTGCGCCGTGTGCGACGGTGCTGTGCCCATTTTCCGCAACAAGCCACTTGCCGTCATTGGCGGTGGTGATTCGGCCGCCGAGGAGGCCCTCTTCCTCACCAAGTACGGATCCAAGGTCTACGTGCTCGTGCGCAAGGACTACCTGCGTGCCTCCAACATCATGTCGAAGCGCCTGCTGGCCCACCCCAAGGTCGAGGTTCTGTGGGACACTGTTGGTCTCGAGGCCAAGGGTGACGGCAAGCTGCTCAAGTCGCTAGCCATCAAGAACGTCAAGACCGGTGAGGAGCGCGAGCTCGAGGTCAACGGTCTCTTCTACGCCATTGGCCACGTCCCTGCCACTGCCATTGTCAAGGGCCAGCTCGAGACTGACGACGAGGGCTACCTCAAGACGATTCCCGGCTCGGCCAACACCTCCATCAAGGGTGTGTTTGCCGCTGGTGACGTCCAGGACAAGCGCTACCGCCAGGCCATCACTTCTGCTGGCTCTGGCTGCATGGCTGCTCTCGACGCCGAGAAGCTGCTGTCCGAGGAGGAATAATTGCATTGTATTTAGACTGTATAACTATAGATTAATGGTACAACTAGAAGAAGAGAGGCCCGAAGGTAAGACGCCAGAAGGGCAGAGCTACAACGTATAAAGGTAATCCTATAAAATTCTGAAATCTATACTAGAGCGATGCTGGCGATGCTGGCAACTAAGCATGCCATATGGTCGCCCTGTCGACAACTAGTGACTAGTTCAAGTAACTGGTCTAATTAAAAGTAGTATTCAAATCTTCGTTACCTGTATTGTTTCTGGATTGTTTGTGGGTCGTTACGATATTCATATAACCGTTACCGTCGTTAGCAGTATGGGTAGTATGCTACTATGCTAGCCTGTCTCATGACCTGATACTGGTGACTCAGGTGACCACAGAATAATTCCAGGTGACTCCATCTACTCAGCACTGCTGAGCTGCTACTCAATTACTCCACCCACTCAATTCACGTATTTACCTCTCCTCTACATGTAGTTACTCACCAGCTACCGCGTTATGGCTTATGGCCGAATTACGTCTGGCCTGATGCAGCGACGTGCATTGTTTCAGGGCAGGGGCAGCTCTGCCCGTACCTGGCATGTCAGCAAGGAACGCGACTTGGTGTGTACGAGAGCCGGTACGTCGTGTGGTGTGGTAGAGTGACCACATTACCTGTACCTCTAGCCTATAAATGTCAATATATTAATCTTCTTCTCTCACTCTCGTGCTTTTTCCTACACTTTTTCCCCCTCCCTTTACTCCCCTCATGATATTCATGCAGGCCAGCCGCGCCAGACCACGTCAAACGCGAGCCCACTTCGCCAAACCACTCTCCCACCACCAGGATCATGATCAAGATCGGAATCCCCAATCTTCCCAATCAGCGGTATGTGAGCGGACAAATACGCGAAACCGTCTAACGCAGGTACAAGATCGTGGCCCGGCAGGGCGCCGTGTTCACGGTAATGCTGGCCGGCGAAAGTGGGCTCGGCAAAACGACTTTTGTCAACACGCTCTTCTCCACAACGGTCAAGAGCTACGTCGACGACGCGTCGCGCCACACCCAGCCCATCCAGAAAACCGTCGAGATCTCAGTCAACAAAGCCGAGCTCGAGGAAAAGTCGTTCAAGGTGCGCCTCAACATTGTCGACACGCCTGGTTTTGGCGACAATGTCAACAACCGCGATGCGTGGCAACCGCTGGTTGAGTTCATTGACGACCAGCACGAGAGCTACATGCGCCAGGAGCAGCAGCCCGACCGCCGCAACCGCGTCGACATGCGCGTGCACGCATGTGTGTACTTCATCCGCCCCACAGGCCACGGCCTCAAGCCCCTCGACATTGAGACGATCCGCCGGCTGTCGACACGGGTCAACGTCGTGCCCGTCATTGCCAAGGCAGACACGCTGTCGCGCGACGAGGTGGCTGCGTTCAAGGAGCGCATTCGCCAGACGCTCGTGGCCCAGAACATCTCGGTGTACCGGCCAATGGCCGACGACGAGCTGCACAATGGCAACGGCGCCAGCGCGGCCCAGCCCATTATCCACGACGGCTTCCCGTTCTCGGTGATTGCATCGGACAAGGACGTGATTATCGGCGACGGCAAGGCCGTCAAGGGCCGCCAGTACATTTGGGGCGTGGCCGAGGTCGAGAACGACGAGCACTGCGACTTCAACAAGCTGCGCAACCTGCTCATCCGCACCCACATGCTCGACCTCATCCACTCCACCGAGAACTCGCACTACGAGCGATACCGCTCCCAGCAGATGGACTCGCACAAGTTTGGCGGCAACGGCCACCGGCTGGCCAACCCCAAGTACAAGGAGGAGGAGGACTCGCTGCGCAAGTCGTTCAGTGAGCAGGTCAAGACCGAGGAGGCCCGCTTCCGCAAGTGGGAGACTGCGCTCATCAACCAGCGTGACGAGCTCAACAAGGACCTGGAAGAGACGCACACGGCCATTCGCCAGCTCGAGGCAGAGTACGAAGCCCTGGCCCGCACCAAGCGTTAGTCCAGCTGGCTGTCTAACATTGTGTCATTGTTTTAGGTGCCAAAGTTGTGCCAAAGTTGTTTAGGCACCAACGTTGTCTAGGTGCCAAAGTTGTTTAGGTGCCAAAGTTGTTTAGGTGCCAAAGTGTTTGGGTGCCAAAGTTTTGTTTGGATGCTACTAATAAATATCCACCTACCTACGTCCTTAGACCGTTGTCCGCTGTAGTACATGCTAGACCGTCATCCACTCATCGTAGTAGACGCACTCCTCGCTGTTGACGGGACCCTTGGACTCGCAGAGCGTGAAGACTGGACATCGGCCACAGGGCGCCTCAGACATACCGTCTAGAACCTCGTCTTCGTCTCCGTCGGGACCACCACCAGCACTGATGATGCTCTGCCACGTTGCGCGGTAGCTGAAGCCTCCGTCGCGGCGTTCCAGCCGGTCGTCGTACACGAGCACCTCGCACAGTGACCGGATGTCCGACAGCCCCAAGTCGACATTAGCCACGCCGCTCTCAGCCACGAACTTGTGGATCTGGCTGACAGTCGGGTAGGCTCTGAAACTGGCAGAGTACGACTGCTGTTTGGGTGCGTTTCTCTGGTTGCCATTTGTCTGGAAGGCGTGCGGAAAAGTGATTGACACCACGTACCGCCAGATGACTGTCAGCAGATTGTCAATGAACTCCGAGTCGAGCTCAGAGTCGGTGAACCACGGGCCTCCAGTGACCTCGACCGACGGCTGCAGCGACGCAAGCATGTAGATCTTGCGAGTTGGGTGCTTGACCGACTTGACGGCTTTGATGTAGCGCTGGGTCTCGAGAGTCTTTAAGCAGCGCGAAACAACGTTCTGGTGCAAATTCGACTTGAGCTTGATCGTCTTGATCCAAATGCCCTCTCTGCCAGACTCCTCAATATACGAGTACACCATTGCTTCGTCGGCTGTCATGTTCTTCACCTTGCGGGCCTCCTCCATGGAGATGGCCTGGAAACACAGCGTCGAGTCCTCCTTCTTCAGCTTCACCAGCTGGTGGTCGATGAGTTCCTGTACACTCGTCATGAGTTTGCCAGTATCGGCAGTTTTGGCCAGCGACATGAGCTCCTGCTGCTTGAACAGCGCGTCCGCGCCTTTAGCGCCGACCATAGACCGGTGAAGCTCGAGCGCCTCATCGGTGAGGCCGTCAAACGACATGGCAAATGCAAATAAACCTTTAGTGTTGGATCTGCAAATAAAGACCTTCAGATCAAGACTTTTGGCACTGAAAAATATAGCCGTATGGGGGTTCGTCGGATATCTTACCCGGCCATGATCCATCAAAAACCGCTTAGATGCATCTTGCTTGCCACTGTAGCTACTCGATTCACGACTGGACAACTTCCGGCTTGTCTTTAAGCGCTACTCTACACCCTTGATGCTGAGAACGCTGCCTATAAGGGCGCCTCTGGCTCGAGCCATTGGCAGCCGCGGGCTCGCGACAGCTGGCTGGCTGAGTTGGGCGCGGTCTGATGGAGCCAAGAAGGAGAAGGACGATTCGTCCAAGAAGCAGCCCGAAATCCCGAAACGGTCTCCTCTTTTCGAACTTTACTTTGAGACACGAAACAAGGACGGAAAGCCAGCGGGCAAGCAGCCTCCGCCTCCAGGCGGAAATGGACCCAACTGGGCGACTCTCGGATTCGCAGCTGCTGGAGTCTTGTCAATGGTGCTTATGTACAATGTGACCAAAGCAGCGCTCAACGGCCGCGACATGTCGTGGGAGGAGTTCCGCGCCAACTACCTCGACCGAGGCATGGTATCACGGGTATATCTCGTCAACAAGAGCCGGGCGCGCGCTCTTCTCAACACCAACGAAGTCGTCAGCTTCTCGGTCGGATCGGCTGAGCTGTTTGATCGCAAGATCGACGAGGCACAGGATGAGCTGGGAGTCCCTCCCACTGAACGTATCCCTGTTGCTTACGTCAATGAGGTCAACTACGGAGCCGCCCTGATGGCTGTGCTGCCGACGATGCTGCTCATTGGAGGCTTGTATTACATCACCCGACGCGGTCTGCAAAACTCAGGTGGCGGAGGTATCTTCAATGTGGGCAAGAGCACTGCCAAGCGGTTCAACCAGGAGTCAAACGTAAAGGTCAAGTTCGCCGACGTGGCTGGCGCTGATGAGGCAAAGGAGGAGATCATGGAGTTTGTCAGCTTCCTCAAGGAGCCTGCCAAGTACGAGAAGCTCGGAGCCAAGATCCCTCGAGGTGCTATTCTTTCGGGGCCCCCAGGAACTGGAAAGACTCTTCTAGCCAAGGCCACTGCTGGCGAGGCTGGCGTGCCCTTCTTCTCAGTATCTGGATCCGAGTTTGTCGAGATGTTTGTTGGAATTGGAGCTAGCCGAGTGCGTGATCTGTTTGCTACCGCCCGTAAGGAGGCTCCCAGTATTGTGTTTATTGACGAGATTGATGCTATTGGCCGTGCGCGTAGTTCGGGTGGCTCGTTTGGCGGCGGCCACGATGAGCGTGAGGCCACTCTCAACCAGATCCTCGTGGAGATGGACGGTTTTGCCTCAGAGGACCATGTCGTGGTCCTTGCTGGAACAAACCGACCTGATATCCTCGACAAGGCTCTGCTGCGTCCGGGACGATTCGATCGCCATGTTGTGGTGGACCGCCCAGATGTACAGGGCCGCAAGAGCATCTACATGGTTTACCTGCAGAAGATTAAGACGACTCTTAACCTTGACGTTCTGGCTGGTCGCCTAGCGGCGCTAACTCCTGGCTTTGCTGGTGCTGACATCGCCAACTGTGTCAACGAGTCGGCTCTGATTGCTGCTCGCGGCGACAAGCACTCGGTGGAACTTGTGCACTTTGAGCAGGCCATTGAACGAATCAGCCATGGTCTCGAGAAGAAGTCCAAGATCCTGTCCAGCGAGGAGCGCAAGTCCATTGCCTACCACGAGGCTGGTCACGCCATTTGTGGATGGTTCTTGCAACACACAGACCCGCTCCTCAAGGTGACGATTGTGCCTCGCGGCCAGGCGCTCGGATACGCCAAGTATCTTCCCAATGATGTCCCTCTTCCCAACAATCTGGAGCTGTCGGACCGAATGGTGATGGCACTGGGCGGTCGCGTTTCGGAGGAATTGCATTTTGACAGCACCAGCAGCGGTGCGGCATCGGACTTTCAAAAGGTGACTGAGATTGCCAGCAACATGGTGATGACGTGGGGTATGTCGAGCAAAGTGGGATGGATGAACTTTGAACAGGACGGCGAGCACTACACGAAGCCGTTTTCCGATGAGACTGCCAGCCTCATTGACGAGGAAGTGCGACGCATTGTCAACGAGGCCTACGAGCGCTGCCGAGCACTACTCACTGAGCGCAAGAAGGAGGTTGGCATTGTGGCGGAGGAGCTGCTCAGCAAGGAGGTGCTGACGCGTGAAGACATGGTGCGCCTGCTTGGCAAGCGACCTTTTGAGGACAACAACGCCGAGCTGAAGTTCCTCGACAACGATCCTAATGTATCTATGGCCTAGGGGTGGCACATTCCATAGAAGCTTGCATTTAACTGTATATATCAATCTGTGCAACCAAGAATCACGTATTGGGGTTGGGATATTAGGTACTGGGGATAGTGGGATCAGGGAGAATGTCAGGGTTATAGTGGCTCGACGACTCCTGGAAATGCCCAAGCCATCGAGCCTGATGTTGACGTCAGTATTAAGATTATTAGATCGCCTTAGTAGGCAGAATACGGCATTAGAGGATAGGAAAAGTGATCACAGCTACTGCTGAGCAGGATACGTGGGAGGGGCATTTTCGGGCCACTGGTGAGATTCGACAGGCAGCGTCTCGACGATCTGGTTCGGGTGAGCGAACTGTCCTGGCTGCTGCTGGTACAGATGCGCCGACTGCATCTGAGCCTGCAGCCGCTGCTGCTCGTGGTAATGAGCCAGCTGGGCTTCGTACTCCTCCAGGTGCTGCTTCTTACGTTCCTTGATGGAAAAGTAGTCCCAGATACAGAATGGAATGGCGATGACTCCGCAGCAGATAGTCATAACAGCCAACATCGTGATGTCTTTCTGAATATCGAGCTCCTCGAACCTGGGGGGACCGCCATCGGCGGGCGTCTGAGCTGGAAAAGTCGTGCTTTTAGGAGGAACAGTCTGAGTTGGAGCCGGCTTAGCAGGGGCTGACTGCGAGGTCTGCGCAGTCTCAGGGACTGGCAGCGCGGTCTTGACGTCGGCTGGCTGTGTGTTCTCGGGCATTGTAAACGAGTAGATGGTTTATCAAGGAAGGATAGTGAGATTGCAGGATTCTCTACTTAAGATTTCAGCGGTGGCACGACTGCTCGAGTATGCCACCCCGCTAGGCGGATCCAATTATCTGCATCGACAATGCATGTGATCACACGTATGGACGCGTGAAGTTATTTGTTGAAGTTATTGTCGCTTCACTGGTCGGTAGTGGTCCTGGAGTCTTCGAGCAGTTCCAGGATCTCAAGAGTGCATCTTTGACTGACTCGTTCACAGGCTTATTTCCAACTGACTGCGTCTGACGACTTCAATATGGCATTTCCTGAATCTGAACTGACACCTACCTGCTGTAGGGCGCCAACCCTACAGGGATCCACAACTCTATTTTTAGCGCGTCCTTATTCGCTGGGATTCCGCCGCGATCGAGACGGTCAATGCGCCTCAAATCTTTGGATCCGTAACGGGCCTGTGTGTAGTAGATCTGGCTCGAAGCAATCTGTAGCAGGGTGGAACAAACTGAAATGGATAACAGATCTGGCATTTTACGAAGTGCCCTGCTGAGCCGTTGACCTGCGATTAACTGTAATGGGATGAGGTGCATGGCCAGTGCACAAAAGAATATACTGCAGCCGTAAATGGAGTTAAACACGCGAGTTACAGCACGAGTTGAGCATGAGTTGAAGGCGGAAAGGCAGCTTATTTGGTATAACTTTTCGATGCATTAGCTTGCATGGTGCATGACTAGGGTAATATCTGCGTCGATCCTCTAGCGATACAATGAAACGCGGTTAAGCGAAGTGAGATCCAATGGAGCGTGTTGATAGCGAGGAGTAGTCTATTTCCAGGGCTCTTCTGCTGCTAGACGGTTCTGCTAGCTAAAAGACGGACTACGGATCGCCCGATTGGTCGACAACACTGACTCGGCTTTGTCGGTGAGTAGCTGCAAGGAAAGATTCCCTAAACGGTGTTTCAGTCCAGATGCGGCAGCCCTACCTGATAAGCGGGGTACATCAAACGGCGTGTATGAAATCGACATTCACGAAGCTGCTGTCAACACCGGAGTCCGAGAAGATATCAGTCTGTAGTGGTTGTATTCACGATGCTGTTGCCAACAAAACATTATTTTCATTAGCATCCGCCAGTAGGCAGAATATGGCATTAGAGGATAGGAGGAGTGATCACAGCTACTGCTGAGCGGGGTACGCGTTTGGGGCCTACAGCGCCCCAAAACGATGCGATAGTAAAAAGACCGAGGTTGGTAGCCGTCACAGCGAGGTTCGACTTGCCTCTTAGGCCGCGTCGTCGCTACAGACGAGCGACCAAAAAGGGCAGCAGTACCAATAAAGGCGTTCCGTGGACGAATGCTGATGTTCAACACGACGATATTCGGTGGGATACGGGGCCGACTTGCCTTCGTAGACGGGCTCGGGGACCTGGCCTGGCTGAGTGGTCTTGCCTTCGTAGACGGGCTCGGGGACCTGGCCTGGCTGGGTGGTCTTTCCTTCGTAGACGGGCTCGGGGACCTGGCCTGGCTGAGTGGTCTTTTCTGGCTGCTGCTGGGACATCGACTGCATTTGAAGCTGCTGTTGCTGCTCATGATACCTAGCCAGTTGTTCTTCGTACTCCTCAAGATTCTTCTTCTTCATTTCCCTGATTTCCAAACACTTCAAGATAATGCATGGAAGGCAGAGGACTCCGCAGCAGCCAAGAGCATAAGATATCCCGACTTGTTCTCTTCGGAGGTCGAGCCTCTTGAACTGGGGGGGACCGTCAGGGAACGCCGAGTTCGAATCTTCTGCGGTCTTTGGAGGATCGTTCTGAGCTGGAGCTGGTGTAGCAGGGGCTGGCTGCGAAGTCTGCGCAGGCTCAGGGACTGCCAGTGGGGTCTTCACGTCGATAGGCTGGGTTTGTTCGGACATTGGAAACGAGTGGATGGTGTGACAAGGAAGGAGAATGAGATTGCAGGATTATTCTCCAGCTAAATATTCCAGCTACGGCACGACTGCTCGAGATATGCGGCCCCGCCAGGCGGATCCAACTGCATTTTTAATCGACAATGCATGCGAGCTCTACATGATGTCGCGTGTGATCAATTGTCGCTGTTTTCGTCATAGGCAGTAGGTCCTGGAGCCCTCTAGCAGTTCCAGAATCTGAAGAGTGCATCTTCAACTGACTTGCTTCGTATGGCTTTCCTTCAACTGACTACATCTGACGGCTTCAATATGGCATTTCCCGAAACTGACAAGACAGCTACCTGTAGTACTGCAGGGCGCCAACCCTACAGTGATCCGCAACTCTATAATTAGCGGGCCCCTATTCGCTGGGATTACGCCGCGACTGAGAAGGCCGATGCAGCCTCAAATCTTTGAAGCCGTAACGGGCCTGTTTGCAGCAGATCTGTCGCAAATCAGGCTGAAATGGAGAATAGATCTGGCATCACGAAGGGTACGCTGTTGACGCTGCAACGAGTAATGTGAGTAGGATGCATAGCCAGAGCTCAACGGAACCCAAACGGAACCTAAACAGAACGTCAACCTGGAGTTAAACTCGCAAATTTAAGCACGAGTTAAGACGACGAGCAAAATCTGAAGGCGGACAGGCAGCTTTTGGTATAGCTTGTCAATGCATGAACTTGCATTGTGTGTGATTTGGGTAATATCGACGCCGATCCTCTAGCGGTATAATGGAACGCGGTTAAGCGAAGTGAGACTGCTGCAATAAAGCGTGTTAGAGTGAATAAGAGTCTTGAACTATAGGATCGAGTCTATGGCATGTTTAGTAGCTAATATACGGGCGACGAGAGACGAAAGACGAAGGGTTCGACAACTTCGACTCGGCTTTCTCGGTGAAATGAGTATGTGCATGAAATGTCCTGGTTACTGCCTAAAAGGTGTTTCAGACCATATGTGGCAGCCCCACCTGATAAGCGGGGTACGTCAAGTAGCGTATGGAGGCTGCATTCACCAAGTAGTCACCAGAGCAGAACCGATGATGTCAACATTGAACCTGAGCAGCTGTCAGTCTGGTGTATTCACGAAGCTCGCTAGCATGCCCATCGGATAAGACTCGACCTTACTGTGCACTTGAATGGAACGGACGTCGACTCGTTACGCAAGACGCATTGGACAATGCATACCCCTTTATCACACCCATTACTCAGCTGATACGCCCTGGCAATAGCGAACGGCAGTTTAACCGGCTAGCTGATAACTACAGCTTGCATGGTCCTGGCTGCATATCGCTGCACGATAACCAAGCTTACTCCAGCCGTTGCGCTATTCATAGTAGCATCTGGCAGAATGTCTACTTGGTTACCGCGTTGTAATCCTCGCGTAGCCATATGATTGAATAGGCCCAATTGTCCTACTCTTAGCCCCGTATATGTAGGCGAGACTGAGATTAAGCTAAGCGATCACCACGGCACTGTTACTGTACCAGCGTCCTGCTGTCATCAGGCCCTAATGTTGGTTGGTCCCTGGCAGGGTATTCAGCGGGTATTCAGCGGGTATTCAGATCAACGGCACATCTGTCTTGAATCTAGCTGAAGCTGAGCTGGCCGAGGCTGGCTGAACCGTCGGTACATATTTGTGTCACGTGACATTCGGAAACAGCCGCGCTGTGGGGTGGGCGCCCCGGGTTCACCCGCCAGCCGAGGAGATGGGCAGTTGACAGGCGACAGCCGAGGAAGCAGCAAAGAGCCGTCACGACACAGGCGGTGACACACACAGGATCATTCACTCCAATTGACCTATCAGCATTCCCTCCTCATCAATTGCCCTTCCACCGCCAGCCAATGCCCTCTTTTATCCTGGCTCGTGCGCTATACACAATGGCAGTCTAGCATTTACCCGCCGGGCTAGGGCGCTCGGCTGAAGTGGGGAAACAGGACGAATGAGACCGCGCAGCCGGTACATAAATAGCGAGCCTATTTTCCAAATTTCCAGCTCATCGCTACGTCTGCACTTTTTGTCCATTTCAACCAATGCTGTCTCGAAGCACCGTGCGCTGCGTCCGCAGCCGTCCCGCGGCCCGTCTGGCGCTGCTGACCCCTCGTCTCGCCCAGCAGTCGACCTGGGCCAGCGTCAAGCAGGGACCTCCCGACGCCATTCTCGGCATCACCGAGGCCTTCAAGAAGGACTCGTTTGACCAGAAGATCAACCTCGGTGTTGGTGCTTACCGTGACGACAAGGGAAAGCCATACGTGCTGCCGTCGGTGAAGTCGGCCGAGCAGGCCGTTGTTGGCAAGAACCTCGACAAGGAGTACGCCGGCATCACCGGTGTCCCGGCCTTCACTGCGGCCGCTGCCGAGCTCGCCTACGGTGAATCGTCGGCCCCTATCACTGAGAACCGCCTCGCCATCACCCAGACCATCTCGGGTACTGGTGCTCTGCGTATCGGTGCTGAGTTCCTCAACCGCTTCCTCGGCTCCAAGGACATCTACCTGCCGAGCCCGTCGTGGGCCAACCACGCCGCTGTCTTCCGTGACGCTGGCATGACCCCCCACACCTACCGCTACTACAACAAGGAGACCATCTCGCTCGACTTTGACGGACTCGTCGAGGACCTCGAGAAGATCCCTGCTGGCGCTGCCGTTCTGCTGCACGCCTGTGCGCACAACCCCACCGGAGTCGACCCCACTCCCGAGCAGTGGCGCAAGTTGTCCGAGGTAGTCAAGCACAAGAAGCTGTTCCCGTTCTTTGACATGGCGTACCAGGGCTTTGCCTCGGGCGACATCGCCAAGGACGCCTACGCCGTGCGCTACTTTGTCGAGCAGGGCCACCAGATCGCTCTGTGCCAGTCGTTCGCCAAGAACATGGGTCTGTACGGTGAGCGTGTCGGAGCCTTTTCGCTTGTGTGCGCCGATGCCGAGGAGAAGGCCCGCGTCGACTCGCAGCTCAAGATCCTCATCCGTCCCATCTACTCGAACCCGCCCATCCACGGTGCTCGCATTGCTGCCGAGATCCTCACCAACCCGGAGCTCAAGAGCCAGTGGCTCGGCGAGGTCAAGGACATGGCCGACCGCATGATCTCGATGCGTCACCTGCTCAAGAAGAACCTCGAGGAGCTCGGCTCCAAGAAGGACTGGTCGCACGTCACCTCGCAGATTGGTATGTTCTGCTACACTGGTCTCAGCGGTGAGCAGGTTGACCGTCTCGCCAAGGAGTTCTCCGTCTACGGAACCCGTGACGGACGTATCTCCATCTCTGGAATCACCTCCGGCAACGTCAGCCGTCTCGCCGAGGCCATCCACGAGGTCTCCAAGTAAAAAGGTCTATAGATAGTAGATGTGTTGAACTCTTTATTGAGCTGGTTTCTAGCTACAGCCAGAATTGGCAATCCCTTTGGACACTTACCGTCTCGAACATCATGTCGCGCGGGTCCTGAAATCCGGGGACGGGTTAGGTCCACGGATATATGTCGTGACGCCCGGATCTTCAATCTACTTCTTTTGCTTCACACCATGTTCTTTGCCAAGCTGGGCCAAGGAACTAAGGATAAAAACCATCCTCAGAACCAGGCAGCTTCGACTGTAATCAAGAAGGAACTGCCCAAGCCAAAGCCGAAGCTGCTGTCGAAGCCGGTACCGAAACCCGACTCAAACCAGCCCAAGCAGTCAAATGAAACTTCCAAATCTTTAAAGGCGAAACAAGCCACCAGCAAATCCCCAGCGCCTCGAAAGAGATCTCCGTCACCTATACGACGTGTTATCAAGAAACAGGCGAAACAGCGGCCTATCTCGCGCGGATCACCGCCTCCAAGTCAGAGCCCCGCGCTAAGCAGTGACTCAGAAGATGACTGGGACGCCAACATCAAGAAGCTCTCTGCCTCAGTATCTTTAGCAGAAGACAATGACACACCTGACGACTCGGCAGCAAAGCGACACCTCTTCCTCGACCGAATAGACGACGGTACGCTCACTGATCTGAGGTCGTCTCTCGTCCATGCATCCGACCTCGTCAAGACAGGAAAAGCTGCCTACAAGTCGATATTCGCCAAGAATGAGGACTCTGTCGAAGTTGTGCTCGAGCTCCCGTTTTCTGGCGAGCGATACTCGGCAGTTGCGCCCGTCAAGTCGGACGAAATGAGCCCTCTTGGGGAGATTGAGGCGGCATTTGAACTCATCGCTACGTCGTTTGTGCCGCCAGAATACACTCCCGTCATTAAGCACCCTTCGATGCAGGACTGCATTCTCCGGAGGCTTCGACGCGCCGTCAAAGCTCGGGACTCGAAGGCTTTTGTCGCGGCCATTGACGAGTTTAACAAGCTCATCATTGAGCTGCGAGACTCGGGCAAAATCGAGGCGACAATGCGCAAGCTCGACCGCCTGCCTACCATCTCAAACTACGAGCTGTTGAACCAAGTGTACAGACGAATTGTGTCGCAGCGTGTACATGAATTGCGCGACTACAAAGCATTCTCCAATAATGTATATGGCGAGCTACTGCCGCGATTTGCATCGCAATTGTTCCGTGAAACCGGCTTGACGTGCGAGTCGGTTTTCGTCGACCTCGGCTCGGGCGTCGGTAACTGCGTGTTGCAGGCTGCTCTAGAGGTTGGTTGCGAGAGCTGGGGCTGCGAGATCATGAAAACGGCCTCTGAGCTAGCCGACCAGCAGAAAATCGAGCTCGAGAGTCGCGCCAAGCTGCTGTACCGGCTACGCCTTGGTAGCATCAATCTTCGGTCGACCGACTTTGTCAACAACCCCGAAATCATATCTGTGTTACGCGGAGCCGACGTTGTACTTGTCAACAACTACGCATTCGATGCAAAGCTCAACGGGCGTCTCGTGGACATGTTCCTCGACCTCAAGGATGGGTGCAAGATCGTGTCGTTGCGATCTTTTGTACCCAATGGACATGTCATCAGCGAGCACAACATTGAGTCGCCGCTCAACATCCTGCGAGTGGACAAGCGTCATTTCGGCAACGACTGCGTCAGTTGGACCACTGCCGGCGGCGACTACTACGTATCGACAGTTGACCGCTCACGTCTTTCGTATTCTGCCAAGACTAGTTAGTGATTGTCCTGTCTTCCTCTGTATAGCATACCTCTCAATAAAAGCATTGGCATCATTGAGCTTGTCTGCTTCTCCAGCCACCTTCGCCATCCATCGTTCAACGAGCGCGCTGTTCTCGACCTCGAGCTTCTCCACGCGCTCTTCAGACAGGTTGAGCTGGATCTGGAGGGCCAGAATCTCGTCCTGAAGGTGCTGCACCGTAGAGCTTCGCACTTGTCCTTCGTCTCTGACGTTTCTGAGCTGTGAACTGGCAGCAGCAAGTCTATGTCAGTGTCATTCCAATAGTGGCATTCCTCGAATCCACTTACTGGCTCTTCGTCAACGTAAGCTCCCTCTCGAGCTGCTTCTTCTGGGCTGTAATGGCGGCGAGCGACTCTTCTGCTACAGACAGTTTACTGTACAGTTCTGGTAGCTGGTAGTCCTGACTCTGTGTCTTTGCGGGCGTTCCAGTCTTCTCTGCCTCCAAAACTCGATCCACCGACGCCTCAACTGCGTTAGAAGGTTGGTAGATCAGCGCAACTACCTACAAGTCTTGACGAACAGATCAAACCGCGACTCGTGCTCGTCCCGCTCCTTCAGCTGGTAAGCAATTCCGTCCCTCCAGGTTGTCAAGTCCATTGTAGACATCGCCTTCGTGGTTGATGCTAAAGATAATGTGGGGTTCGCATATCACTACTTAGGGCAACCCGAAACCTGGCATCAAAAATATTACCCCTGAGACTTGACAGCATGATGTGGAGGTTAATACGGACGGTGGGTCCTGTGAGGGCCATTGGAAGGAGGAGGAACTGCTTTGGCCAGGTTAGGTGGTATTCGGAAGGACCTTCTGGCATCCAAGAAGTGGAGCGGTTGCATCCTCTGCTGGCTCAGAGGGCCCAGCTCATGGTAGAGGAGTATGAGCATCTGTCGCAGGAGATGTCATCGGGAGATATGGTGGGGGGATTCGACAAGACAAAGGCTACAAGGATGTCGAGACTCGGTCATATGGTGGAGATGTTTGAGCAGTACCGTACGACAGAGGAGGAATACGCTGAACTGGAAAGTCTGCTCGAGGATCCAGCCCTACGATCCGAGGCCGAATCAGAGCTGCCGTCTGCTGGCTCGAAGCTGACGGATCTGTCCAAGAAGCTGCAAATGCAGCTTGTACCGACAAACCCGTTTATTGAGAAGGCCTGTTTGCTGGAGCTGCGGCCGGGCGTAGGCGGAAGTGAAGCAGCCATCTTTGCGCATGATCTTCTGGTCATGTACCAGAACTACGCGCTCAAGAACAGGTGGGATCACCGGATCGTGTCCATCAATCGGACGCCAGCGGGTAATGGAATCATTGAGGCCATCTTCAGCATCAACGAGCCCGGTGCCTATGAGAGACTGCAGTATGAGGGTGGAGTGCACCGCGTGCAGCGAATCCCCGAGACGGAGACGAAAGGACGCGTACACACATCCACTGCGGCCGTCGTCGTTCTGCCCAACGAAGTGGAGGAGCCTGGTGCTGACGAAACAAAAGCTGGTGAAGAGGCTGAGCGCAGCTTCGAACCCAACGAGGTGCGTGTCGATGTGATGCGCGCTCGCGGAGCGGGAGGCCAGCACGTTAACACGACGGATTCGGCAGTCCGTTTGACACACATCCCGAGCGGCATTGTTGTCGCTGTGCAGGACGAGCGTTCTCAGCATAAGAACAAGGCTCGTGCGTTTACGATTCTGCGAGCGCGACTGGCCGAGATCGAGCGGGTCCGCAAGATCGAGGAGGAAAGAGGCAAGCGCACAGCGCAGGTGACGACAACACTGCGATCAGACAAGATCCGCACCTACAACTACCCGCAGAACCGCATCACGGACCACCGATGCGGATTCACGTCGTACAAGCTTGAGGACGTCATGGCCGGCCAGCAGTTTGACGAGATCATCGACGAGATGGACAAGTTTGCCAAGACCGAGGCCATGCAGCTGCTTCTCGAGGAGGCATCCAAGTGACGGCAGAGGCCACTGTACATATTGCATTACACAACGAGTAAATCTGTTCCAGTTGCATATCTATATATTCTCAATTGAAGTCAATTGCGTACTTTCGTTACTCTTACTTTCGTTACTCTTACTTTTTGTTACTATTACATTTATGGCTGGGATCTTATAGCCCTGCAATGCCCTTAGCTGCATCCCATCCCAACTTCGCCAGTTGACATGCCGGAATCAAATGTACCAAGGGATCCGGTGGAGCTGGCTGTCCATGACCTGCTGGTGCCAGCTCTAGAGGCCACTAACCAGAGGCTCGAGAAGCTGCGCGAGTCTCAGATGTCGCTCACCAGCCAGCTCGAGATCCTCCAGCAGCGTGAGTAGCAATTTATCAGCTTGTCGCGTCTAATGTAGGAATGCAGTCATATCGAGACACCACCGAGCCTCCAGAGCTCCAGGAAACGGTCTTCAAGATTCATCGGACACGGAAACGGCTCCATGCCATTGTCACGACGCTCGCTGTAGTCGAAGCCCGGCTCGTCAAGATCCACGCAGTGCTCAACCACCAAGCAGTAGCTGCCACACCTCCATAGGAGCGTGTATTTATTCCCGGCTTAGATCTCTGCCATTGGCTCAATCGGTATATTTATTCAAGTGGGTAATTGGACTTGATTGGACTTTTGACGACTTGCTACACGACTTTATGACCCCACGGCCACCGCATCGCTCGGATTCATCGAATAATGAGCGACTTTGAGATATTGGACAGTTACCTGGAAATCCTAGCTACTGTGACTTTCTTCACTCCTCATCGACTTCATTATATATTTACGTCTTATGTCTTTATGTCTATGTCTTATGTCTTATATCTGTCTAGCGTCTGTCTTACGTCTACTATGCCCTGAATTGACCCGCTTAATCGTAGGCCATAGACACTTCATGGTGCTGCACGTGCAATGCACGGTGAGTATCCAAGGGCCGGACAGGCAACCCACCCGGCCATTACACAATGCAAGCAGTACTTTATTGTATCTAGCTATTCCATACATTTGTACCTTTTACCTCGTGTATTGTTCCCCGCTGGCGCCGGCTATTGGCTAAGCTCCGAGGTCCCGATCGGGCTGCGGGGCTAGGGCCCCCCTGAATGACCTACCTCGGCTGTGGGGTTACCATGATAATTTAGGCTCAGGCGTCCCAACAACCGGAGCATCAAAAGCGATTGTGCGCGCCAAGAACAGTGCTACACAATGGAGACTCTGGAGATCCACTCCAAGTCGTTTGTGATCCGCTGGCTCGAGATCACTGGCCCCAGCTCCATCACTTGGCAGTTGAAACCACTCAAGAGATCCATCAACTTTGGGCTCTACAAACATGCAGCAGCAGCTCCTCGTAGAGGCTCTGTGTCGTCAGCAGCTGGCGTTTCTCTGGAGGAAAAGCTTCAGGACTCGGGCCTAGAGAAGGTGCTGTGGCACGGTCGCTGTGAGCCCAACGAGCTGCTCAAAGGCAGCTACCAGGTGGACGACCCCGCAGGCGGCATGTATGCCTTTGTGTTTGACAACACCTTCTCCAAAAACACTGCCAAAACTGTGCTGTTTTCCCAGGACATGGCTCCACTTGACTCTCGTCACTCGTCCGTCTCGAGTGTCCATGTTCGCTCGTCCGTGTCGGGTGTCTCGACTGCTGCCACGGAACCGTCGTCCGACTCGGGCTTGGTGCCCTTCCCCGGCGTGGGCTCACACCTCAATTCGGAAGCGAGCCTCACTTCTGCTGCTGCCTCATCTCCTGGATCGGGCCCGCAGGCACCAGCAGTGACGCGCGACAGATCGCATACATCTGCCACCATTGCGCCCATAATCACCGATCGTGACGCGGGGACGACGTGGGTCAGCAACGAAAGGTACATGACAGGTCCCATTCTCAAGAAGCGCCGAAAGAAGCTGCAAGGCTATGGTCGACGTCACTTTTCGCTCGACCGCAAGTACGGACTTCTCAACTATTTCCTAGACCAGAAGTCGTCGTTTCTGCGCGGAAGCATGCCCATTCGCCTGTGTGCCATCACCGGTATCGAGAAGTCCCGTGAGATCATCATTGACTCTGGTATGGAGGTGTGGTCACTCAAGGCGCTGTCTAACGGCGACTGGAAGGCCTGGATTGCCGAGTTCGACGCTCTGACCAAGGAAGCAGCAGCAGCAGCGGCGGCCGCTACACCCGACCAGCGCGAACTGCTGCTGAGCCCAGCGGTATCCCGCCTGTCACAAGTCCAGTCGCCAAAGGGCAACGTTGGAAGGGCCCTCGCGCTGCAAGTCGGACCTGGTGGCCCTGAACACGTTCAGAAACTCAACGATCTTATTCAGCGACTTGAAACGGCGACACAGATGGCCAAGTCTCCTGCCACGGCTGCTTCTGTATCCCACACAGACCCCAACAGCCCAGTCGATGCCGACGGCAAGTCATCGTTCTGGAAACGCAGGGCCAGCAAGTCTCAGCAGACTCCTGGATCTGACGGTGACTCTTCTTCTCCGGAGCTCGCTGCTGTGAACCCAAATTACGGCGATGTCCTTTCGGCACACCTTTATGAGTTGCTGCTCGACTTTCGACAATACTCTCACGAGTTGGGCTCGTCAGGGTCAATCGACAACATCCTTACGCAGGACGTCTCGGGTGATCTTACCCCTACAGATAAGCGTATTTCCCTCGATGCTACAAGTCTTCTTTCCGATGACATGTTCTACGATGCACACGACGACCTGGAGGGTGTTCTTTTCGTCGACTATGACGATGAGAGCGAGGGCTCCGGCGACGTGTTGATGGATTACAGCGAGGGTGAAGAGGGTGAAGGTGGGGACTCCAAATCAAAAAGTAAACACATTGCTCGCCAGAGCCTCGTCCCGTCATTCATGTCTGGCGGCACAGTTAAGAGTACCCAAGATGGCACCCGCGATCTTTATCCACTGCCACTGGGTCCTGTCAAGAGACGTCACGATATTGCCGAGGCAAAGACGACCCCGCCGAGTCTTATTGGACTGTTGCGTAAGAACGTTGGCAAGGATCTCACAACTGTGGCTATGCCAGTTTCGTGCAACGAACCAATCACAATCCTCGAGCGCCTTGCCGAGTTCGTGGAGTACTCTACGCTGCTCGATGATGCCGTCCAAGCGCAGAACGAGAATGAGCGAGCACTGCTTGTGGCGACATTTGCTGTGTCGTATCTGTCAAGTCAGAGATCCAAGGAGCGTGCGTTGCGAAAGCCTTTCAACCCTCTGCTGGGTGAGACGTACGAACTGGTCCGAGAAGACCGTGGGTTCCGTCTTCTGGCCGAAAAGGTGTCTCATCGACCTCCCATTATGGCCATCCAGGTTGAGTCTGCCGAGTGGACCATTCACTACACAGCTCGCCCACACCAGAAGTTCTGGGGTAAGAGTGTCGAGCTTACAGATAGCGGCCCTGTGCGCATAACGTTCCACCGCACCGGCGAGGTGTTCCAGTTCCTGCAGCCCTCGACTTTCCTGCGCAATATCATTGCTGGTGAGAAGTACGTTGAGCCCGTCGGGTCTGCTACGATTGAATCATCGCATGGGTACAGTGCCACAGTTGAGTACAAGGCGGGAGGAATGTTTGCTGGTCGCAGTGAAGAGCTTACTATCAAGGCTTGCGACAGCTCAGGTCGACCATACCCCATCACATACAGCGGCAAGTGGACCGAGCATATTGTGTCAATGCCAAGCAAGAAGCCTGTTTGGAAGGTTGGCAATCTTGTGCCCAAATCACAGAAGAAGTACGGTTTTACAGAGTGGGCTGCCGAGCTCAACGATGTCACCGAGATTGAAAATGGCAAGGTGGCCCCCACCGACTCGCGACTGCGTCCTGACCAGCGGTTGTACGAGAACGGGCACATTGACGAGGCCGAGGCTGGTAAACTCGACCTCGAGGAGCGCCAGCGCGAGCGTCGCAAGGTCATGGAGACCAGCGGCGAGACATGGGAGCCCAACTTCTTCGCGGAGGAGTCGCCCAACGGCTTTTTCGTGCTGAAGCCCGGCAAGGAGAACTACTGGGACAGGCGTCGCGAGCAGCAGTGGGCAGGCTTGCCCCCTCTGTGGTGATGTCGTAGTACATTCATTAGCCCGATGCATCATACAAAAAATCTCAATTTATATTGTCTTCTTCACTCTAACAAATGCATTCGTGAATCTAGTTCTATCGTGATCATAAGCGTGACGCGGCCGTCACTCCGTGTCCAATTCCTCGGTCTCGTCGTGCTGAATAACTTCGGTGACGGCGGCTTCTTCTTCTTGTCGGTTGATGACAAAAAAGGACCAGAAAACAAGACCTGCTCCAACATAGTAAAGAGCCGAGGGGAACAGCCCGTTGATGAACATATCACCAATCATCGACAACGGGATGGTAGCGCTGAGTCCGACGGTGACGACCAGCGGCGACGTCATGAGCATGGCCAGAACCCAGCAGAAGTCGGAAATTAGGATTGCAGCGCCGTTTGATATTAAGAGCATCCACACATAGGAAGATTGGGGCAGCGAGAAACGCTCCATACCTGTGAAATGAAGGACCAGCAGCATTGGCCATAGGAAGACGATATTAAACAGACCCACAAAGCCAAAGAACATGCGAGTGTTGATCCGCGACTCGTCGCCAATTTTGACCTTTAACAGCGTCGTGTACACTCCGTAGAGCATAGCGCTCCCCAGTGCGAGGAAGTTGCCAAACATGGCGTTTGGCGGGACGACTCCGGAGCCAGTGTTATCGTTGTCGGCAACAGAGATAAGCCAGAGGCCGGCGATGCTAATGACAAGCGCACACAACTTAACCATGGTGAAGCGCTCGATGCCGAAAAGGCTGCCCACGAGCAGTGTGAAGAAGCTCGAGGTGCAGGAGATGATGGTCGCGCTGGCAACGCTCGTGTAGACGTAGCTGGCATTGTTGAGGAGGTTGGATAGGAACCACAGCACAGCGAATTGACTAGAAAGAATAGCAGTCTCGCGAACCGTGAAGGCAGAGCCCGGATCATTGAGTGCTTCCGAATCAAGCGAAGCGGCCGATGGACGCCGCCGGCCCTCCGGCGTGAGAAGCGCCTCGCCAGTAGGGCGATTTAGCTGCGAGAGCGCCTTGCGCACGGTCGGGCCCAGATACAGCACAAACGTGGCGGTGTTGATGTATGTGATGAAGTACGGTTTGCTGTATTCAACCGACATTGCCTGAGTTAGATTGTGTCACGATTTGTCCACGGACTTGAAGGGCACGGCACTCACATTGACGAGGAACCCAGAGGCCACCCATAGCACCACCACCACCGCCAGCAGGATGAGCCCGATCTTCCAGCGGTGGCGCTGGAGATCAGCTACGAAGCTGTGCTTGTAAGCCATAGAGCATCAGGCCGTGTCAGGTGCAGAACGGAAAGTCGGTTCAGGCTTATCAGAAAGAAAAGTTATCGGTGCCGTGTAGTGAGTCGCACTTGCATGGACCTTACCCCGATAGCACAGACCAAGGCGTGACTGGTAGGGGGAAGTAGGATACGAGGAATACGAGAGACGAAGGTACAGTTAAGCTCAAAGCAGTGGCATCCGCCTATTTTCATTAAATCTCGACCGTCGCGTATTTTCTGTACTTTCTGCGATTCTACAAACTGACTGACATTCGGATGTCAAACCGGCATCACCGCAGATCACTAGGGTCAGGTACAAGGCTCATTTGAGTGTCTGATTCGTCATGACACCCGTCGCAGCAAAACGATGTGACAGCTCAAAGTGTTCACATCAGTCATGTATTACAATCTGTACCAAAACTACGCGTCTGTGCAACCTATGCTTGACTTTTGAGGACCTCCTCATCTACACCCTATATCTACCGAGGTTCGCAGGTTTAGGGTATCTCATACGTTCATATCCCATCTCCACAACACGCTCACTCCATGTCTTGCCAATGCTGAGCACATCTCCTCTCAAGGCTGGTACGCGTGGATTGCCACTGTATGGCTCGCGCTCCACGCGTACAGCAGACCAGCCGGCACAGCCGTCCATTTTCGGCGGCGGGCCGTACCGCCCTAACAACACGACTCTAAGGCCTCCACAACGTCGCGATGTTTTCGCGTCTCTTCCAAGAAGCCCACGCGCAAACCCTCCGTCTCCCATTCCAAGCGACGCTGGGTCTATCCATGCCGTCAATCAGTACGGACTCGACGACAACGAGCTTCAGGACGTCGAGGAGCTGTCAGATGGAGAGATCAGCGAGCTGGAGGTCGAGTACGAATCAGTCGCTTCGTCATTTATTTCAGCCGCGACGACTTCAAATGCCGGACAGCAGCCGACGTTTGACGATGCTGACGCGATGGATGTCGAGCCGTCTATCGAGCCAAAAGTACTACGCACTCGGCACGAACCTGAACCCGTATCAGTGTTCGCGCGTCGGTTACGGCCGTCTAATCGCGACATGTCACTAAGGGACGTTGACTATAACGATGGGTACGAAGACGAGTACGAAGACGCAAACCACTCGGCAAGCGTCATTCTCACCTCTGTGAGAGCCCAGTTCCGCCCGCTTCATCGATTTGTGTCCATTCTAATGCGAACTATTCGGATCATTCTCGCTCCGTTGCTCTCGAGCCGGCAGTATTGGTGGGTTGTACCCGCTGTCGTGGCTGCTATTGCTTCTTTAGCAGGTCTTTTCTACTCTGGGGCTTATGTCATACATGCTATTGGCCAGATCCTACCATCGTGGCCGTCGTGGCCATCCTCGACCCCAATGGTGCCTGTGTACACTGCTCCAGAAGCCCCTCCTGTCGACTTGTCCGAGTTCTCAGCTCGGCTTATGTCGCTCGAGTCTCAACTGGCTCATGACTCGGGTGCACATGCATCGTTTGAGGCTTGGATCAAGGATGCTGTAGTGTCCTCACAAGACGGCGTTGAGCAGCTGAAGTCTCAGCTAAATACCGAATTGTCAGCGATCTCTGATACGATTGGGCGTATCTCTTCGCTCCTAAACACCAATGAGCAGTGGACACGAGACGCAGACAAGATTATTCAGGAAGACCATAAGAGTCTTGCCCGACTGCAACAGATTGCGGCAGCTCAGTCCGACGATCTGAACAGTCTGTTCCAAGCACTCGACGACCTTCCTGCTGCTTCGGGCGAGGAAGGACCGAACCTTCGGCAAGAATTCACCACCAGCTTGAGCTCGCTTTCGAACCGACTCGATGGTTTGATAGAGGCTCGGGCTAAAGACAAGTCGCGTGTTGACGAGCTTGCCGAGTGGGCCAATGAAAGCGCCGTGAGTAGCTTATTGGAGGGCATGCAAACTCAAATCGCAGACGTGCGTTCGAGCTTGCAGGGAGATCTGAAGGATCTCTATCGTACAGTCGACAGTCGCCTCGTGAATCACAAGGGTGAGATCGAACACGACCTCGAGCAGCGATTGAAGCCTGAGCTTATGTCACAAATTGACCGCATCGCGTCTGGACGTCGTGAGGAGGCCGTCCACCGACATGTGGACAAGACCAACTTTGCTGACCGGAATCTGGGGGCTGTCATTGACCGCGAAATTACCTCACCCATTTATAATCCTCTGGCAGATGCTCCGTTTGGTTACCGACTCTTGCGTCAGGTAGTGGCTGCTGCTGGTTTGGGCCGGTACCAGCTGCACAGTGACGAGAATGTGTTGTTGCCCAATGTGGAGGTGGGTCAGTGCTGGCCGTTCAAAGGATCTCAAGGCACTTTGGGTGTTGTGTTGCCTACAGATGTCGACTTAGAGTCTGTTGCTATTTATCACGCTTCGCAAAAGGCGCTCATGGACCCTTCGACGGCGCCTCGCGTTGTGTCGGTGTTCATTGACGTTCCGGACACAAAACAGCGGGCGGCCATTGAGCGCCTAGTACCCCAGCCTACCGGCCCGCTCGCTGGTGTCTCGCCTCTGCCTGCAACATACGTCAAGGTCATGTCGCTCGAGTACAATGTGTTCGCTGATGAGCCCTTTCAGGTGTTCCAGCTGCCACCACACGTGAAGGAGGTGGGTCTTCGAGCACGGCGCATTGCGTTTTACTTTGAGCACAACTGGGGCAATGAGATTGCCAGCTGTGTGTATCGCGTTTTCGCGTTTGGAGCGGCCTGTGGGCCCAAAGGGAGTGTCGACGAGTTGTACGTGACTCCTGAGGCAGCTGGAACTACTGGTTGGCCAGTTGGGCTTGCAACGGACGACCACGGATTTGGACAGGATGAGACAGTTGACTACTAATGACTTTATGATTAGGATGTGTATTTATATTGTACGATAGGCACTCAGGATAATATTAAGCGAGTGAAGCGAACAGGTGGGGAGATAATAAAAAGGTCGTACGTCGTAAATCGTTAGTCGTGATGATCACTACAATCAGATGTAGCGGTAGTGACGAGGGTCGTTGAGCTCAGCGCGGGCGCGGTGAATGGCCTCGAGGGCAGTTTCAAGGCGACGCAGGCGCACCTCGCGGTCTTCGAGCCGGCCTGACCGGTCCGACTGGTCGACCTGGCTCAGTTTTGTCTGGATGATCTTGTCGTCGTACGAGTCCTCGTCGGAGAACGAGCCTGACGATGAGCGGGCTGAGAAGACCGAGTTCATCGAGGTATGGCTCTTGATGGAGTCCATGGAGCTCGAGCCCGACAAAGTTCGCAGGTTCTTCAGCTCTTCCTCGAGCTCGCTGGCGCGGTCGACGGCTGCCGAGGCCGTGTTGGAGAGGATCTTGACCTGCTCCTCGAGGGCCTCGGCGCGCTGGCGGTCGCCCTCAGGCCCAGGCTTGACAAGGTGGGACTCGGAGCGAGTTAGCTTCTTGAACATGGTGATAGCGAGGTGGTCAAAGCTTTAGATCGTCAAGGGATACAGCAACGGTGCAGTTGGCCTGCTTGACAGTGGAGCACGCAAGGAGGTTTTGTGCAGGAGGCTCCCTTATATATATGTAATACCGGGCAGTAGAGGCCGTGGGCCGCGTTAAAGGACGAGGCTCCTGTGAGCACATGTCGATCAGGCCTCTTTTTGTTTTTTCGTCTCAGACTAAGACCTCGCATGGTCCATTTTGGCCCTCCCACGGTCCATTTAGGTTCGTCGATGCATGGCGTCGTGAAGGGTACCACCAGATCCAGTCGGGCGGTACGATAGGGGGTAAGCGAGGAGAGATGCTCAGTAGTTGACAAGAGAGCCTTGTCTTGTCAGTGAGCTCTGTCTTGACTCTCCTTGTCTTGACCTCGACGCTGCCACTGCAGACGTCGGCTCGCATCATGTGGAGTATGCATTTCATTCCAAGATCCAGATGCACCCCCTTGCTTCTAACGCTCGGGCTGCGTGAGGTGGGCGCACGGGCAGTGCCAGGGCCGGGTTAAAGGTGGAGTCCTTGGCAGTCCTTGGGAATGGAACGCGCTGCTTGAAGACGGTAATAGGCGTTGCTATCAGCTGGGGGCGCCATGTGCAGTGCCTAGACAGGTCACTGGGGTGGTTACTGGGGGGCGGCCAAAGTTAGTTTGACCACTTTCCTCGGGCTCGCCGGCTCGATTATAGTTTGCTTTTCATTAAAATGCTGAATCTCGAGCAACTGGAATCCAGGGGTGCATTCAAGCAAGGGGGCACTTTTGCTGCATCGGGGCTAGCAATAAGGGCCGATAAGATAGCTGTTAGGGTATAATACCGGTTATGGCTAGGCACGACGCGACCAACACGCCAAATGAAGGTTGGGCACGGGGCTTTCGAGACACCGGACAAAGGCAGCTAAATGAGGACGGCCTAAAGGAGACACGACAAAAGTGGCTGGCGTGGGGAACCCGTTTTGAGACATGGCGTGAGCGCGACTAGCGCGGGGCGAGGAGCGCAAAGTCGCGCTGTGCCTGTATGTGCGTGGAGGTTTCGCGATGTTGCTTAAACTGCACAATCCACAGTAGATGCCAACTCGTATGAATCTGCAAATCTCATCTTACCCATCTGGACATCTACGAATCTGGACAGATGAGCATTTCTGGCGGGCGATTTCCGGCAGGCCGCTTTTTTTTCATTTCCAGCCGGCAATTCCTGGCGATCTTAGTTGGCGATGGGCAGCGCAGATGCATAGCGCGGCAGCTCCGAGCGGGCACGAACAGGCACCACAGGCAGCCTGCCTGCATAAGCGCCAGCCGAGGCTCAAACGAGTCGCATGCTCGTTTGCACATCCTCGTCTGCACATCATCGATTGCACATCATCGATTGCACAACCTGGCTCGATTGCCGATGAAGTGCACGCTACTACACATTGATTGCAGTCGCCAGGGTTGGGTAGCTTTAGATTTTCGAGATGGTAAGTGTACCCTAGCCCTATACGCCATAAGCGGAAATGACCAAACATCAACTTGTCCATCTATTGAACCTCGCCATCACAGTCGACAGAATGACGACCGTCCATTCGGACAAGGAGAACGTGTTCCGAGGGCCGCGGACACCCCTGCACAAGACCCGTGCGGGAACGTCGTTTGCGACCCCTGCAAACAATGACACGCAGCGTGCGTTTGCCGGTAAACAGGCCCTCAAAACCCCTGCTGCTCGAGTCCCGCTTGGCGGCAAAGACCACAACGCACACCGACATGGCGCTGGCGCCAGTGCCACGGGCAAGCCAAAGGAAAAGCTCGCAGGTCCTCTGAATACCCGTACTCCCGGGCTTCACCGGTCGCTACGAAAGTCGGCAGACCGTCATCGCCCGACTCTTAGCAGTCCTGAGCTCGGGAACGACCTAGACCTCAACGGCGATCTCACCACCGCCCCCTTTATCGGTCCGCAGCTCGACTACGGCTACGTCGAGGTCGAGACGATTCCCGATGCGCCGCCTCCTTTGCGAGACGTCCCGCTCTACCACGTCGACCTTGACTATGACGCCATTGCCAAGGCCATTCGAACCCCTGGTGGCTTCAGCGAGTCCGACGACGAGCTCCCCGGCTTGTCCGTAGCGAACCTGCGAGACTTTGACGTATTTGAAGCCCCAGAACCGGCTCCTGTGCGACCCACCATCAAGCAGCCTGCCAAACGGGGCCTCAGTGCAAAGCCGAAGTCAGCCACGAATCAGCTCCCGCGCCGTCTTCCAGACTACATGGCACCAACAAAGTCTGCACAGGCCAAAGCGCGTGCTCCCGTGTCCCCAGCCACGGTACGCCGCCACGCTTCACCAGCCCAGCCCAAGCCTCCCTTTATCGATATCGATGTCTCTCTCGACAACCTCATTGATTTTTAACCTTCGGAAGCACCTTCCAACAGAGTTGCTTTCTAAGCTGCCTTCTAAGAGAGTTGCTTTTAAGGGTCCCCAGGTCTCCTGGTCTCCTGCCTTGGTTTCCTGCCTTGGTTTCCCCCTGGGTCTTTAAACTATTACAGGCTCACGCCTACGAATTATGATTTACGAATACGGTCTATAGCAAATGTCATCCTAACAATTGCAATGTGCTCCTATATTAATTTACCGTCTCAGGTTACTGGCTCTGCACTGGTCATTAAGTACATGTCATAGGTATCGTAATATTTACATGGTAGCGCAGTCCGGCGGCGCTCCGGGGACCCCTCCTTCATTGTCCTCTTCGTGGTCCTCCTCGTACTCTGGCAGTGCCGAAGCAGTGACCACTTTATAGTCCACATTGTCAACTTCTTTGGCAAGAATCTCCAAAGGCTCACGGGGCTTTTGCGGCAGCAGGTTTTGGATTTTGGTGAGTTCTGACGTCTCGAGGCACCATCCTGAATCGGGGAACTCGATATTGACTTCAAGATAAAGATCACCTCTAGCGCTTGATGTCGACTTGACAGGCATGCCCTCTCGTGGCACCATGAAGTAATCGCCAGGCTTCGTCACCGTTGCACTGGGTACCGTGACCTCAATGCCGCGGCCATCGAGATGCTTGAGAACGACGCGCGAAAATCCGCACAGCGCTTCTGAAAGCGTGATTGTTATAGGTGCGTAGAGGTCGTCGTGGTGGCGCGTCAATACTGCGTGCGGTTTGACCTGAACATGGAACACCAAGTCACCCGTCTCTTTGCCATATGCCTCATCGGCCATGCCCTCCTGCACAACAGTAGCTCCGTCTGGCGACCCTGGCGGCACGTACACCTCGATGAGCGACTTGGCCTCGGTGGTGCCACTTTTGCACCGTTTGCACTTGTCCTTGTCTCTGTATAGACTTCCGCGTCCCGCACAGGCAGCGCACTCAACGTACTCGTTGGTGACGACGCCAGGACTCACGCGACGCAACTTCTTCACCGATCCTTCACCATTACACGTTGAACATTTCTTGCTCTTGGCCTTTTTCCGAGCACCTGTTCCCGAGCAGTGCTTACACAGAATGTCCCGCGTCATGGCCATCTTGAACACTTTACCCTTGTAGACATCTTCCAGCGTCACATCCACTGTAATGTGGGCATCCTCGGTCTTCTGTTGCCTTGGCGGCCGGCCTCCGCGAGGGTCGCCTCCAGGACCCGCGCCATTCGGCATGAACCCAAAGAACTGTGCAAAATCGTCGGCGCCAAACATGTCATCGCCACTTTCTCCGTAACCATAGTCGGCATTGGCATGGCCATTTCCATTCACTCCCACTCCAAACCGGTCGTATCGCTCGCGCATCAAATCGTCCGACAGCACCTCGTACGCCTCTGAGATCTCCTTGAACTTCATCTCGGCGTCGTCGCGGTTCTCCTCTGCGGCCTTGTCTGGATGGTTGGCCAGCGCCATCTTCTTGTAGGCTTTGCGAATGTCTGCCTGCGTCGCTTCGCGCGACACGCCCAGGACCTCGTAGTAATCGAGGGACTCCATCGCGGTCGTGGCGTTTCGTTGCAGGTAGGTGGTAAAGTTTGAAAATGGAGATCGGTTATTTACATGCGGCGGGCCTGGCGAACTTAGCAGCTTACAATGCACGAGTACATGGAGTACATACGCAAGACCTTTGACCGCACGACAGAATGGAATGACGACAACTCGTACTCGAACATTCTCGAGACAACTGAGAGTAGGTGCCCGTGTTATTGTTGACTCATTATTGTTTCTGGCTAACGAGACCTCATCAACTTCCCACTTCCCCAGGGAACAAGCCTCCGCATCTCGTCCCAAGCTTCCCCATACTCCTTCACATCATACACACTTTCGAGTCTCGGGCTCGTCAATGGATCAGTAGCCTACCTGTACAGTTCACGACCGCTTCTCAATGTCGACACGACCAGCGCTATCAACCTACACAATGTCGTCTCGAGCTATCGCATCCTGAGCCCGCTCAACCCACCGCCCGATTCAATGTACCTCGAGAAGTGGCACGCTGGACACCGCGTAGATACCAAGGACACCCTCGCATACGGCCGGCTCTATCTTCCTGGCAGTGCTCTTGAAGCAATGCTTATCCGTCGGCTGTCGCCTGCTTCGCAGATACTCGTGCAGTGCGTCAGCGATGGAGCTGCTACTGCCTACTCTGGCGGTGCTGTCACCTTCAACTACCAGCACGACACTGGCAGATATCGCCACGAACTCATCTATAGCACCTACGAGTCGCTTGTCGGGTTCCGGGCTTTGTACAATCTGGTCGCCAACTCAAGACCATCTCCGTCGCGACTATCGCTCGGCATGGAGATCTTCTACGGAGTGTCGAGCAAAAGCCCCGGTTTTTCCACAGCATTGCGATACACGACTCAGTCGGCCTATACAGGAACCCCCCTGACACTCACGTTGATGTGCAACCCCCTCATGGGTCACTTTTCAACAAGTTACGCAGTGCATACCACCACTTCCTCCTCGTTCGCCTCGCGCTTCGATTTCAACGTCTACTCCTACGTGAGTGACCTGTCTATTGGCTGCGAGTTCTGGCGAACACTTCCCATCGCAAATGCTGGGGACTCGGTGGATCCTCCTGCCACTACTGTGCGCACTACCCCTGCTGACAACTTCCTGACTGCCAGTCCGGAAGACTTCTCTAGCGTTTTCAAGGCCAGCACTAGTCTCGGGTCTCAAGAGCTCAAGCTACTCTGGGAAGGTCGATTCCGCCAGTTTCTCGTCAGCACCGGTATCTCCCTGAAACTAGCTGGCCCGGCGCCAGTGGCTACCGGCGTAGGCGTCGAGTTCCAATTCTCTTCATGATCTGCATTCCGTCATTAATGTCTAATCTATTTGCATGGCGTCACTCGACACATCTGGCTTCGCCGTAGGCTCCACCGTAGACTTCTCTGTAGGCTGGTCTGACCGTGCCTCGAGAGCATCGGGCTTTTGGTCTGGCGAACTCGGCTTTTCTCCGATTTGGTCATTGGTGACACCTGGAGCTGTCTCTGTCTCAGCTGTTTTCTCAGGGTTAGCCTCTCCTTCGGTTCCGGGCTCTTTCTTGATGTCGGCCTCGTCCGTCTTGCGTTTCCGGGTCGTGCGAGCCTCAGCATCGAGCTCCTCGTCTTCGTCCTTCTCGCCTCGCTTCTTGCGAGCCTTGTAAGTACGACGGGGTGCAATAAAAGCGCCCTCTGGGAGTTTCGGTGGCTCCTGAAGAACCTGAACCAGCTCCGTGTCGTCGGCCTCGACTTGATACCAGACAGAATACGACGCCATGCGGGTCCCCTTTTCCAACACTTCCTCCATGTTCTGAACGACACGCGCCGGTCGTCGAACGCACCTCTCAATCACCTGGATCGAACGCGGCGGCACTTTCTGTATAGTAACCGTAATTGGTGTGTAATAAATAGTGGGCTCTTGCTTTGGCTCTTCGTCCTCAGCCTTTTGTTTGCGAGATTTCGCCTTGGACTTCTTCTTGGGTGGTTCCTCCGTGGACTCGGGATACACCTTTTTGATTGCAAGGAAGGAGACTAGAATCTCACCCGTCGGGAGCAGCTCAAGAATTGAATCTTTTGGCAACAAGAACCGATTCGCAGGATTGTCCTTGAACTCAAACACAATGACAATATTTTTGAGCTTACGCTTGAGTGTGTAGGTGCTGCGTGGTTTCTTGTTGGGATCGACGGGCTTTGCTGGTTTTGCCTTTGGCGTTCGAGCTGGCTTGACAGGGCGCATGGGTTGTCGTGCCCTGTTCTGATATCCGTAGGGTGAACCGGCCGGTCGAATCGCTTGATATTGGAATCTGGCAGCAAGGTCTGCTGGCATGGCCATACCTCGAGCCCGGTTGATGTACACCTGGAAGGATGCAATCTGTTCCGGGGAAGCCTTGCCGGATGCGACAATTTTCATCAGCTCGTTCAGGTAAAGGTCCCGCGCAGCTATCCACTGCAGCTTGGCAATAGTCTCCTGGTTACTGGCGCTCGTGATCGGCTCTGGCTCTGCTGGGCGTGGAGCGACAGGCTGTGGAGCAATACCAGGACGCACTGGAGCCTGTACATCGGCTCCTGTCGACCCTGTAGCGGCAGGTTGAGGAGAGATCGCTGCAGGCGATTCCGCAGGTCCTGGAGCTGCCGCAGGGGTCACAGGCTCAGGAGTACCGGACACAGCCGGCTGAGCTGGCTCGATGGTTGCCGATACTTCTGTCGTGCCACCAGGGGCACTCTCCTGGGCTGTACTGGACGGTTCATGTGACTCAGCAGGCTCTGGAACTTCGTTGGAGGGTGCGGGCATCTCAGGGGGTACTTCTGGAGCAGCCGGTGTTGAAGCATCCGCGGCCGACGAATCTACGGGAGAAGGGTCGGACTGTGTCGCCTGAGGAACGGGTGGTGTGGGTGCCGCGCTAGCCTGCGAAATGGCTGGCTCGGGAGTAGAAGCTTGAGGAGTTGCCTGTGCAGAACCAGGAGTTTGAGGGGTGTTCTGTATTGGGCCAGCTACTCCAGGTGAGCTCGTCACTGGCGTGCCTGGTGTTCCTATTGTGGGTCGTGGGTACATTGGTGCTGACGACGGGCCGGGCGTGCCTGGAGTCTGCTGAGCTTCCTCAATCTCGTCTTCTTCGTCTGGGTTCTCGTCTTTGGCAACAAAGAGCTTGACATCGAAGATATGCGGGCCCATTACCATGGCACAGTCACAAAGCTTCGTCGCCTCTTTAAGGCCCTCGCCGTCGGCGTTCTTCTTGCCTCGTGGCGGTCGCGTCCAGTACTTCTCGAACATGGCTCCGAGCAGCCAGGTGTTGCGAGACTTTTGCAGAGTGTGGGCTAGAGAGTGCGACTCGCGCACCGAGAGGGGCTCTTCGAGACGCGAGTAGTCGGGCGCCTGCTCAGATACAGGAGTATCATCCATTGTCATGTACGGGTAGACATCATTGTCTGGATCTGGGATCTCTCGACGAGGAGTCGCTGATGCACGAACCACTTGTTTCTTGACTTTTACGGCTACCGGTTTCGTTGGTGTCGGTGTTGCCGGCTTTTCCGTCTCCACTTGTTGCGTTTGCAACCTGCGCGAGCTCCGTCGTGGAGCTGGCGAAGTCGACATGACAGACGGTCAGTTAAGTAGAGCGTGAAGTCGGATATTTCAAATGTTGGCTGGTACGGCTGTGCGTTGTCGGGGAGAATAGGCGGTAGAGTAATCTAACAGACTGCTAAGTCGCCAGGAGGTATTTAAGTCAGATGTAGTTTGGATTAATGATATTATCACGTCAGTCCGCAAATTGCAGATATTAAATGACTTTCCTTTTGGCTTCTCTTTACATTGCTTGCTGAAGTGTACGTAGCTTATATAGCAGTCTAATGTGGATCGGTACATATACATAGTAGGAAGAGGAAGTAGTGAAGGCAGTTCTATCAGTAAAAGAAGACAATCCAGTCAAAGGAGAACTCATACAACTCAACTAAAGAAGCTTGAATGGAATAAAGCTGAAACCCCATCTGTTGGCCTTTGGAGACTTCGATAGGCAGAAACGCGACATAAGCTCATGCATATAATGGGTCGCGCGGCTATACCATATTGAGGTTTCACGTAGATTTGATCTTGGATCATGACATGCCACCCGAGTCAAGCCACTCCAGTCGAGTTGCTGTGAAGCGAGAGCCGGACGGCCCGCTGCGCGGTGACGCGTCTGCCAAACGAGCGCGTAGCCGAATGATGAGCGAGCAGATGCCGCTCGATACGCCTATCAAATCTCGCGTCTCAATGATTCAGTCTACACCGTCGAGTGGCGAGATCTTTACGACAGGAGCTGTGCGACGAGTGTTGATGCGCAACTTCGGCGTCTACTCTGAAATCGAGTACCTGCTGGGAAGCTCGCTCAATGTGGTCATTGGACCAAACGGAACAGGCAAAAGTACTCTCATTGCAGCGCTATGCCTCGGATTGGGCGGTTCACCAGACTACCTGGGAGCCCGCAAGCTGCCAGAGTATGTCAAAATAGGATGTGATGAGGCGTACATTGAAATCGAACTACAGGGAATGCAAGGAACCTCTTCGACATATGTCATCTCGCGAACAATCTCGGCAAGCACCAGCGGCGCTGCTGCCCGAAGTACATGGACCCTCAATGGCAAACGTGCCACTTACGAGAACATCAACAACCTCATTAACGATCTACGCATCCAGGTCGGCAATCTGTGCCAGTTCCTCCCGCAGGAGAGAGTCGCAGACTTCGCTGCTGTCTCCCCACAAGAGAGACTTCGCAGCACCGAAGCAGCCGTTGGAACTGCTGACATGCTGCAAAAACATGACAGGCTGATTGAACTGAGTAATCAGCTGAAAGCTCAGAGTCAGTCGACCGAGTCAGACGAGGCCAACCTCGAGAAGATGAAAGCCGACTACGAGGAAAAAGATCACACCATCGAGGAGTTCAACAAACAAGAGTCGGCTCAAGAGGAGCTGCAGCTCATGAGAGAGGCGATTCCATTTTCCGAGCTCGACGATTTGAACAAAAAGCGAACCGAATTGAGCGAGCGTCTCAAAGATGTTCGCGCGAGGATAAACGCAGTTCAAAAGGAGAACGTTCATTTCCAGCCTAGACTGAAACACGCCAGCGAGCAGCTGGAAGCTTTGGGTTCAGAGATTGAGGGCCTGAAGGCGGGTCGAGTGACCCTGCAAGAACAGATTAGTGAGTGTACGAACAGTCTCGCGAAACTCTCGACATCTTCAAAGCAAACGGTTGAAACCGAACTTCCAAAAATCACTAGACAGGAACAAAGTTTCGAGGACGAAATGGAGAAAATGAGAAACGATCTGATTGGATTCGAACGGAGGTTGGCATCCATGGAGGAAATGACGTTCGATGAGGAAGAATACAGGCACTTGGTAACCAAGATCGCGGAACTACGACGCGATGCGGGGGCGACCCAGTCTAATATTGACGATCTCTCCGACGAAAAGAGTCGCCTGGAATCTGGAACGGGCGGGATCGTGAGACAAAGGCAACAGATCTCTCATATTAATAATCGGATCGAGCGAATGAGCTCGCCTCGTGAGCGTCGGCTCGGGCTTATACAGCAGGTTGCGCCAGAGATCAACGCTGCAGTCAAGTTCATCAGGGAGAATAAGCATCTCTTTGAGCGCGAGGTGTTCGAGCCCCCGCTACTCTCGGTGAAAGCCAGAGAACCTCATCTTGTCAAGCATCTGGCTGCTGTGTTCAGTAGGGAGATGGTGATGACTTTCACATGCATGTCTCGCCGTGACTACAAGACTTTTACTAAAAAAATCATTGACGAAGCCGGAATTTCGGTCAATGTCGTGGAACTTTCTGGGACAGGCCGCACGGGACCTTCCGACTATGCTCCTCCGATTCAGAGAGACAGTATCTTGAGGGCCGGATTCGACGGCTATTTAATCGACGCTGTTGTCGGCCCCGATCCAGTGCTCGGCATGATGTGTGCCAATCGCAGACTTCACACCATGCCCTATGTCTCGCGCGGAGAAGTGACGAGTAACATGGAGAAGTTCCTGGAAAGGCAAATGTTTGTCGGTGACTGCATTGACAGCTCGAATGTCATCAACATGAGTAGATCGAAGTATGGACGCAAGGAGAGTTCGGTTTCGAAGCGCGCAAATGTTAATCAGCCAGGGTGGCTAAAGGTATTCGATAATGACGATGAGCTATCCGACCGCCTCGTAGCTGATAGGGACAGACTGGAATCCTCGCTGCGAGCCCTTGAAGAACAACTAGCTCCACTGGAAAAGAGGATTGAAGAGGCGACTGTTCGTCGGGAAGAGATCAAAACAGAGATAAAGACACTTCAGGAGAAGAAGGCAGAGAGGGATAACCACAAGGGAAAGCTTGACGCTACGAGGAATATGATCGTGAAGAAAACAGCCGATATTCAGCAGATGCAAGCCAGCCGCCCCGACTTCGACTTACGACGACAGACCGCCGAGTCTAGGTGCCTTGAATATGCGCGACAGATTGTTGCTAAGTGCGAGGAATTGGCTCATCTTCAACAGCAGTTGGTGGATAACCACGTGGCCATGACAAGAACGCAAATGGCTCATCGTGTCTACGAAGCAGAAGGTCGTGTTTATGAAGCTGCACTCAAAGACAGCGTCGAGTCGTTGACGAAAGAACAAGACGACATCAAAGAAAGAGGAAATGGTGTTGTTCAGGAGATCCGCCGCTTGAAGAAAGAGTTACGAGCCGTGCCCGAAGAGCAGAGGCAGGCCATTGAAATCAAAATTCAGGAATTCGAGTCCACGGAGGAACTGAAACAGAAGATTCGTGTGAAGGAGGCGGAGATCGAGCTATCACACTCTATTTCGAACATCGAGCACATTAGAACTGAACATGAACGCCTGCACAGGGAAATCGATGAGATGGAGACGCGCATGCAGCAGCGTCAGTTGTCACAAATCCAGCTGGAGGGTCAAATCGAGCAACTCTCGGGTGAATGGGAGCCTGCTATTGAGAAGCTTGTGGAGCATATCTCGAACCGGTTCTCAGAGGCATTTGATTCTATTGGCTGTTCTGGTGAGGTTGTTTTAGGCAAAGACCCCAAGCAGTACAGTAACTGGAGGCTCGACATCAGAGTCAGTTTTCGACAAAATACGGAGATGCAAGTTCTCGATACAGGCCGCCAGTCGGGAGGCGAGCGGTCGGTGTCTACGGTGCTGTTCCTGATGGCTATGCAGGAGCTTGCCAAAGCACCCTTTCGTGTTGTCGATGAGATCAACCAAGGTATGGATCCCAGGAATGAGCGCATGGTCCACAAACGTATGGTTGAAGTTGCTTGCCAAGAGAACACCTCGCAATACATTCTCGTCACCCCCAAGTTGCTGCGGGATCTTCCCTATCATTCACGGATGAAGGTGTGCTGCATTTATTCTGGTCAATCAACCGACTCGCAGCTCCCAACTGAACGACTTGACACAAACCATCACATATCAACTCTCCGGGCCCTCAAGGCAGCGTAGGTAGATGTGTTTATTTATATACATACATGCAAATGGTTAGCTGGATAATGCAGTCATTAATTGGATTCTAGGCGGGAAAGTGCGCTGCTTAGCCTTTGCTCCGTAACCTTGACACCGAGGAGGTCAATGATCTTCGGCACAGATACACCAGCCATGCCGCCGGCTACTGCGTAGCGAAGCGTGGTCAGGACCTGGCGGGTAGACCACTCTGGGTGCAGCTTGAGAAGCTCGTCAACGGAGATGCCAGAATCTGAGAGGCGCAGAGCTTCTTTGCAGATGCCGACGGACACTGGCCTTGGGTGCAGGCGATCAAGCGAGGAAACTGGCGAAGCTTCTGGCACCGTGTAGAAATACCTCGATCGTTGCGCAAAGTCACCAGTGCTTGATAGACCCGTGCCATAGGCTTTTAGGATCGCACGCGTATAGGCCTTGTCGTTGCGGCGCTGTTCTGGAATGTCCGACGCCGTGTCTTGTCGAGCTGATTCCGCTTGCTCGTAGCAGGTATCGACGATGGAATCAAACGTCTCGGGTTGGGTGAGGCGCTGTTTGAAGAAGTGGCTGTTGAAGTACAGCAGCTTTTTGTTGTCAACCTTCGCGTTGCCTTTGGTAAGACCATCCAACGAGAATTGAGACACGAGGTCTTCGAGAGAGAGTACTTCGGTTACTGTGACTCCCATGGTGGGTCGAGGTGGAGACCATCCAAACAGAGCTACGAAGTTGACGATTGCCTCTGGCAGAATACCCGAGTCACGCATAGACAGAATGCCAATATCACCGGACCTCTTGCTCAGCTTTTGATCTGAGAGGGAGGTCAAGAGAGGGATATGGACGAATTTTGGCGGTTCCCAGCCAAGTGCGCTGTACAGGGCCATGTGCTTGGGCGTGGAGGAGAGCCATTCTTCGCCGCGGATGACATGGGTGATGCGCATGAGGTGGTCATCAATGACGTTGGCAAAATGATACGTTGGAAGTCCATCTGACTTGACGAGGACGGGGTCGTCATAGCGAAGGTCCGAGTAATTGATCTGGGGCTGCAGATCGAGATGGCCGTGCAGTAGGTCATCAAACTGCGGATAGCTCGCTGGTGCTTTGAGCCTGATGGTAAAGGACTCCCCGTCAGCGGCTCTCGAGTCGCTTTCTTCGCGAGACAAGTGAGAACACTTGCGGTCGTACGAAGCCAGCGACGGGGGATGCAGTTTGCGTGCCGACTCCGCGAGCGCAGTGAGTCGATCCTTGGAGCAGAAACACCGGTACGCCTGATTCGAGTCGAGCAGGCGCTGTGAGTATTGTGAGTAGATGTCGGATCTCTTGGACTGCACGTAGGGACCATATGGACCTCCCACGAGAGGACCTTCGTCCCAATGCAAGCCTGTCCAGTTGAGTGAGTCGTAGATGTTGCGTTCAGCTCCGGGAACGAGTCTCTTCTGGTCCGTGTCTTCAAGGCGAAGCAGAAACTGACCGCCTGTATTACGTGCCAGAAGGTAGTTATAAAGTGCAGTTCTCAGTGAGCCGATATGCAGAAACCCCGTCGGTGAAGGGGCGAACCGAGTGCGTGCTGGTGTGGTTGGGTGCACTGATTCGTTCTGTTTAGCAGTCAGAATCGATTTCTTTGATTTGAGCGAGAATTGCGACGCTCGCCGTATTTGGACAGCTTGTTCACGCCACAATGCATTGTGACGCCGGATGCACTGTCGGATCATGAGACACGCGTGCCAAAACCGCTCGTCGTGAGGAGTTTAGTGCGACTTCAAATTTCCGGATCGGCAAAAACGGCTAACCCCTGAAACGGCTATAGTGCAGTACCGTGGCACATACAAGAGCCGATATTCCGAGACATTCCGAGTGAGAAGTTCACAGAGCTAGTGGAGCTCCTTGGGAAACCGCATACCGACTATAGACTGGTTTATTGTGCTGCCGTTTCCCGTATTTGCCATGTTTGCTATGCTCTATTCCTGTGGTATGCTCATCTACCCCTGAATACCCTACAGGTACACATGACACGACCTAAAACCACCTTGAGGGTCTGAAACTCGGTTGCACAAACGAGGACAGCGGTTATTCAAAAGTGATTACAGCCACCAGGCTACTCACAGACTCACACTGTCACATTTAGACTCACACTCAGTCTCGCACAAATCAGCTGGATCCACCATAACCTACCCCTCCTATTATACCCCTCTGTAGGGCTGAAGCAACCCCCCATAAAAAGCCGGCAAATTCCTCCCGGCAACCTCCATAACACAACTGCATCAGTCTATATCGGCGTATTTCCCTCTCTCTTCGTCTTCCCACCCGCTGTTTATTTCACATGTACAGCAAAAAGGCTGTGGCCCGTTTCGATGCCGGCCGTGCCTTTGATATCGAGGACGACGTCGAGTTTTGTCCTGTCGTGAGCGAGGACGAGATTAACCTGCTCCGCTATGGCGGCAGCCCGCCCCAGATGCCCGGTTCTGCCGGTTACAGTTCGCCGTCGCCAGTAGCCGGCATGCCGGCTCGTCATATGGCAACTCCGTCGTCTTCAGGCTACTACACGGGCTCACCAGTTCACCACTTGACCAGAACTGGTGTCCGCATGCACTATGGCGGCCGCGGCCGCCACGCCGACACGGCCCTTTCGAGCTACGACATCGACCGTGACACCGGCGTGGATTACGACGCCTGGTCCTATGCCAACGGCCAGCCCGGCTACGCTCCGTCGTCTGGCTCGGCTGCTTATGTCAACTCCTCGGTTCCCAACGCCTACTACCCCTCTGCGCCTATTGCTTCGCAGCCTTCTTACGGAGCTGGTTCTCCTGCGCGCTCATATTATCCGTCGGCCCATCCCGAGGCGGCCCGTGGTCGTAACTGGTGATGGCGACGCTGTATTTAACTGCTCATGTGGTCCCTGGCGGTACCAATAATTCTGCATTTCTCATAGCTCATGTATAATGAATGGATATGATATTGGATGATAAACTAAGTATGCTCAAATGAAAGTAGTCTGATAGGTATGTCCGTTAGCCAGTAGTGACTGACAGTATATTTGGCCATGAGTTCAGCGTAGTTCATGACTCCGTTCTACTTTTCATGCTCATGAGTATGTTCTGCTCCTTTTATGAGTACGTTCTGCTCCTTTTATGAGACATTCTACTGCTTTTATGAGTACATTCTACTCCTCATGAGTACATTCTACATGTTCATGTACGTTTTACATGTTGATATAAATTCTACTCTTCATGTTCATGTACATTCAGTCCATTTGTTGAGTCTACTTCTAGTCATTTTGCTACGAGTCTAGTTACCGAAGAAGCCCTGCGACTCGAGCAGCAGGATGATCTCGTGGACGGCCGTGCGCACATCGGTCTTGGTGAGGTCGACGGAGATGTCGGCGTCGGTGGGGACCTCGTAAGGGTCGTCGACTCCAGTGAAGCCCTTGATGTCCCCGCGGCGAGCAGCCTCGTACTGGCCCGAACGGTCAGTGGCCTCGGCGTGCTCAAGAGGAGTCGCAACGTGCACAAGCACAAAGGTTCCGTACTTCTCGACGACGTCACGCGCGTACTTGCGGGATCTGTCAAAGGGAGCAATGGGAGCAGCAATGACGGCCGCACCGGCCTTGGTCAGCTCTCCAGCAACAAACGCAATGCGCTGGGTGTTCTTGTGACGGTCCTCGTGAGAGAAGCCCAGCTCCGACGACAGCTCGTGGCGCACTGTCTCTCCGAGCAGAAGCGTCACAGGACGGCCTCCCTGCTGGTTGAATGTCACCTCGAGAGCGCGCGCAATAGCGTCTTTACCCGAGTTGTGGTAGCCAGTGAGGAAGATGGTGAAGCCCTGCTGGGCGCGAGGAGGGTGCGACTCACGCAGCACCTTGACAACCTCAGGGTACGAGAACCACTCGGGGATGGGCAGACCGAGACGCAGACGCTTGCGCAGCTCTGTGCCCGAGATGTCGAGCGTCTTGGTGCCCTCGGCAATCTCATCGCGAGGAGCGTACTCGTCGGCGTCGGGCAGGTACGTCATCTGGCGGAACGGCACGACCTCGATGCCGAGCTCGTCGCGGTACTTCTCGACGAGCACCTGAGCGTCGTAGGGGCCGTAGAACTCCTCACCCTTGGAGTTCTTACCAGGGCCGGCGTGGTCACGGCCGACAATGAAGTGGGTGGCACCGTAGTTTTTGCGGATAATGGCGTGCCACAGGGCCTCACGGTCTCCACCCATGCGCATAGCCAGAGGCAGCAGCGACAGAAGGGCCATTCCATTGGGGTAACGGGGCAGCAGCGCCTTGTAGACACGCACACGAGTGAAGTGGTCAATGTCACCGGGCTTCGTGAGACCCACGACGGGGTGGATCAGCACATTGGCCTGGCGAGCGCGCGCAGCCCGCACCGTCAGTTCACGGTGAGCGCGGTGCATGGGGTTACGAGTCTGGAAGGCCACAACACGGCGCCAGCCGAGCTTGGAGAACTGCGAGCGCAGCTCGGCGGGCGTGTTGCGCTCACCGGCGTAGTCGTAGTGGTTGAGTCGGTTGATAGCCTGGACCTTTCCGCCAATGTAGAACTCCTTGGAAGTGTTGTACAGGTACTTGACGGCCGGGTGCTCGGGGTCTCCACGGAACACCTTCTTGGCCTCGTTTTGCTTGTCGGGGCGGTAGACGTCGTCAACAGTGAGAATGGCGAGCGGGGACTGGTCACGGAAGTCACGAAGAGTCAGACGAGCGCCAGGCACGATCTTGCTCGACTCCACCTCCTCCTTGGACACATCCAGCGTAATGGGCATGGAGAAGAGCACTCCGCTGGCCAGACGCAGGTTCTCGACAACGCCGTTGTAGTCCTTCTCGTTGAGGAAGCCCTCGAGCGGCGAGAAACCTCCGCAGAGAATCAGCTCCAGATCGCACAGCTGGCGCTCGGTCAGCAAGACATCAGGCAGCGTTTCCGACTCAGCCAGTAGCTTCTCGCGCAATGGCGCATCGCGGGCCAGCAGGTCCTTGAGTTCTCCTCCGTGGGGTGGATTGGCCATTTTTGCAGTATACAGGGATTTGGTATGGACAAAGGTTAAGTGTCTATGACTTGGCGTCCACTAGTTTATATACGATTTGCGTTCAGCCAGGGCGGGCCAGGATTTTTCACCCACAAGCCACCCGAGACTTCCCCCTGAGCACCTGCGGTGGCTCAAGGCTAGGGGTGTGTGCCTATCTGGGCCGTCAGATAATGACGACATCGGGGGCGCAAATGGGGAATATCCCGTTACTCGGCGCAAATTACAGGCGCGCGTGCGTCACGGCTGTGCCGAAGCCGCCAAAGCCACCGTATAGCCACAGTGAGCCACAGACTAGAGCCACAGTGCCACATATAGCCACAATTAGTATAATGCATGCTACAAGTTGTTGATGAGCCCAGCGTTTGCTCTGCTCAGCGTCTACTCGACTTGATGGCTCATCAGTGTATTGGGGCTCAACGCCTGCTCTTCGTCTTGACGGCAGCGGGATCGCGCTCAATGACCTGTGCAACACCGCCCATCTCGTCAAACTGGTCCTCGGCCACACGCACCTCCTCGCGACGCTCCCACCAGCGGTCCTCGCACAGCTCAAATGCCACTCGTTTAAGATCCTTACCGCGAGCGTCACGGTTCGTGTTGAGGGCCCATTCGAGGAACTCCGCCGCCGCTCGCTGGTAAAACTCTCGTAGAACCTCAAACGGCTTGGGGTGAGGTAGCCATGGCCGAGGATCAGGGTTGACCTCAGGCTCGACCTCTTCTTCCTCTTCCTCCTCTTCCTCCTCCTCTTCCTCGTCATCGTCCTTGTCGTCCTCATCATCCTCATCATCATCATCATCGTCCTCCTCATCATCCTCATCGTCAGAGCCCGCAGCCTCCTCATCGAGCTCATGGAGGTCCTCCCAGTACACCTTCAATCCGTCAAGCTTGCCGAGATCAACAGAGTACATGCTGTCCAAACTGAACTCACGCTCATCGCGCTCCCACACTCCACCAAAAATAAACAGTGTGTCGTCAACAATAGCCGTCGTGGCGTTGAATCGCGGATGAGGCAGCGAAGGCACAATTGGGTACTCCTTCCTGGGTTCCTCATCCTCCTCTGCAGGGGTCTCGGCAGTACTAGCAGGACTCATAGATCGGCTCGACCGGAACTCCTCATCATCGCCCAGATCCAGCGTTCCATTGAGCAGCTGCGACAGATTCTCTTCGAGGTCCTTCTGTCGAGTCTCGGGCTTGGACTGCTGCACAGTGGCCTTCTTCTTGCGTGGAGCACGCAAAGAAAGGGCAAACCACCGGTTCATCTCAATTTGGTACGCATACAAGCTGTTGTAGAAAATGCTGTCCAGCGACTCCTCGGTCTCGTCAGTGTCGTAAACTCCTCCAAACAGCACTCCTCGACCACGATGGTGCACCATGGAGCAGCCGACTCGTGCACTAGGAGCAAACCCGCCCTTCTTGCGTCGCTCCCATCGAACGCCATTCAGGTCGGCCTTCATCTTCAGCAGCCAGCTGTCGGTGTGTACTTTACCCTTTTGCAGGCCCTTGCCAGCCTTCACCTTGGAGTATCCTCCCCACACGACAGCTCCGTCGGCGCAGGGCATAAAACTGTGTCCACTTCGCGCATCAGGGATCATGTGGTTCGCAGGCCACTCCACCTGATGCCATTTGTACGACGTGACATCAAACGCCCACAGGTCATTGAGGTACGTGGTTGAGTTTTGCAGATCGCGGAACCCTCCATGCAGCAAAATGTAGTTCTTCCAGCAAGTCATGCGGTGTCCCGACCTCGGAGAGGGGCCCTTCTTATGCTCAACCTTTGTCCACTCCTTCGACTGCGCATCCAGCAGCCACGTATCTCCGTAGTGGTAAAACGTCGTCTGCTTTGGTGACGAGCACTCTCCACCAAACACCAGAATGATGCCGCTGGGGTGAACACACATGGCGTGACCACTTCGGGGCAGCGGAGAGTTGGGAGACGATATATGCCTCCATTGGTCCGTATCAATGGTGTAGGAATACAGATCATTGTAGAATGCAGATAGACCAGTGGATGTAGTGGCTTCACCTCCAAAGAGCAGCAGCTCGCGCTTTCCGTGAACAGGACTTGCAACCATACAAGAGTTCGTCCTCTTGGACGGCCGGTCGCATGTGGTGATAGTCACAGTCTCGAACTCCTCCTGCTGCTTGGCATAGGAAGCGAGGATATCGTCAATGGCCACGTCGTCCTCGTCCTCGCCGGTCTTCTTGGCCATCTTCTTCTGTTTGACCTCGGACTTCGATTGCGCCTTCTGCTGCTTCTCAGCCATCCGGGCCTTTTTGGCCTCCTTATCCTTCTTGGACTCCTTCTTCTTGGCCATTGTAGAGTTAGTTAAAGTCAACTGTGCAGTGCTGAAAAATTAACCCCCTGAATCCGCCTAACCCCAATCTCGCGCGCATATATATTTAATGTCAACAACTAACGCGACTCCTGCCATCTCGCTTTTCATAACAGGACTTTAACCCAATGTCCTCGACATTAGTAGCAATCAAGGAGACCAATAAGGTCTCCGGGGTGGGAGTACCGAGCTTCCACCTATCGTTTGACGAGCTCCAGAGTCACATGGAGTCGTTCCAACAGGCCATTCAACAGACGATATCAAACAGCAAGGACACCGTTGCCAGTGCTCGCAACGACTTCGACACGAAACTCCAGCACAACAAGGACACAGAGCAGGCGCTGCTTGAGGAGATTGAGCAGCTGCACCGCCATGGCATCGAGACTACGCGATTGCGTGCGGATCAGCTACGCGACCTCGAGGAGAGCAAGTCGGCTATTGGCAGCTACTCGAGTAAGAGAAACCAGATGATCGAAGTACAACGGGCGCTTGAGCGTCGCGTGTCAGAAGTGCGTGAAGCTATTGAGCGCAAGCGCGAAGAGTCACAGCGACAGCGCAGCGCAGTCCAGTCGCAGTCGGCACTCAACGGGCCCGAGCTCGTGTACTGGCAGGAGGTCCTAGGCCTCGACATCCAGGGCGTAAGCAACGACTTTCTCAAGTTTGTCTTTACCAAGATCGACGCAAGTGACTCGGCACGCGAGTTCTACTTTGTGCTTGATTTGCGCGAAGACAACTACAAGGTGTCCGAGTGCCAGCCAGCGCTCGACGCATCGGTCCTGCAGCCTCTTGTTGATGCTCTATGTGCAACAAGGCAACTCAACCTATTCCTAAGAGACATGCGCCGGGCTTTCAAGCTGACATTATGACTACTTTTCTATTTATTGCGGTGGACACAAACTACAAATCGTCGCCATGCACGCGGCCAGTCTCAAGACGCGGATTGTCAATCTCAATGTTGGCGGCAATGCGGATAAACACCTCTCCATCAGGATTCGTGGCCGTGGCAATGAACGAGTACACGCCAGACGGCACGTCTGGGGGAACCTCGAGAATCTGCGTCGTATGCACGTAGCCGTCGGTGGGCGGAATGGGACAGAACATGCGTGCAAACACCATGTGTTCGCACAGATCAACGTCTCCATCGTACATGGGCTCGGTGCCCTTAAACGAGGTGATGTGGAGCGTCGTGCCCTTGGGGATCTCCTGCTCCAGCAGGTACTCCATGTTGAAAGTGACGTGGCCAGGCGCCATGGGGTACGGATCAATGGAGAAGCTCGAGACCTTGAGAAGAGGCTCGGTGCCGTTGTTGCATGTGTTCATCACAGAACCACCAGGAAGTACCGCACAGTCCTTGGGAGCCAGCTCTGGTGCTCGCTTGTACGCTAGAGCGACGAGCTGGCTCACGTCCCAGCCATCGGGCAGCTGGGCGTTGCCAGTGGGGCCGGCAGAAGCAGCGCTGGAGCTTGACTTGGCAGCAGAAGTGACAGACGCTACCACAGCTATAGCTGCCAGAATACTCGACTTCGACAGATACATGGCTGGTTATAATGACCCAGCATCTTCCGGTCTATATATGGAGAACGCTTTAAAGTTTGACACGCAACCTCATTGTTTCATGTGCACTGTACCCGCCTGCTAAATAGCTGTGGGTGGCCTTTGGGCCACAGGGCTGTTTGTGTGACGATACATTAATTTATTAACTCTGCACGGAGTTTTAGTGCTCATGGAACATACTAAAACAGGCTAAAACAAGCGGTGCCATCACCACGTCATCCATGCCATACCCCAGAAAAGCTGTATTTCTGGCAGCGGGTATTCCACTGTTCGTTTCAGTCAGTGAAATGAAATATTTAATATTAACTGTTAACTGTTTAGCTCGATAATTTGTGTGTATAGCGCTTAGTGTGGGGTGGGATGCGGCATGCACACTTCTGCATGTTACTCGAGATTTGACATTCTACCAGCATGAGGATAGGAGCCCTGATGATTTGGCTGACGCTGGCGCTGCGCGCGCTGGCGTCGGTGGGAGATCAGCTTCCCGAGTTCAAGGAGTGCACTCGACGATGCGAGGATATCCAGTGCTACGACGGCCAATGGCAAGGCGGGTATCTGCGTCTGCTGTTGTGGAATTGCGCACAGAACTGCGACTATGTGTGTCAGCGGGTCGTGACGGCGGATCGCGTCGACAAGGGCAAGTCTGTGGAACAGTTCCACGGCAAATGGCCGTTTATCCGCATCGGCGGTATCCAGGAACCGTTCTCGGTGCTGTTCTCGGTGCTCAACATGCTTCCGCATCTCAAGGGCTTCCAGATGCTGTCGAAAAGCGGGTATGACGATCTGCCCATGTTCCCATACTACGCGGTATTTGCTCTCATTGGCGTCAACGCGTGGATCTGGTCGAGCGTGTTTCATACGCGCGATTTTCTCGTCACGGAGCGCCTCGACTACTTCTCGGCCATTCTCACCATCCTCTACGGCCTCTTCCTCGTCGTCGTGCGCTCGTTCCGCCTCGATCTCAAGAGAAACGCCACTATACGCGTCGGCGTCATTGCGCTGTTTGTGTCTGCCTACGTGATGCACGTCAGCTACCTGTCGTTCATCACCTTCAGCTACTCATACAACATGGCCGCTGGCGTCGTGGTTGGTCTTGCTCAGAACCTCATGTGGGCGCTGTTTGCGTTCCGCCGATACAAGCAGACAGGCGAGGCCTGGACTCTGGCGCCCTTCTACATTGTGCTGGGCATCATGATGGGCATGTCGTTTGAGCTTTTTGACTTTGCTCCGTTTGGCTACTTGGTGGACGCGCATTCCCTGTGGCACGCTGCCACCATCATTCCCACCTACAGCTGGTACTCATGGATGAAGAAGGACCTGCACAGCTTGAGGGTATCCAAGTCGAGGGATTAGCCGGAGATATCCAAAAAATGATATCCAGAGGCTACAACATGCATAGGAAACGCAGGGAAGGGAAGTACGTGAAGGACGTACGAAGGACAGAAGTTACAAGAAATTAGAGTACATTGGAGGATCCAGCATACTTTATGGATCTGACGAAGTCAGGCCTAATACATGGTCACCAGTGTATAGATTTTATGTAACCGAACTAGTCTGGGTGCTCACTATTAGACGACGTAGGACGGGCTGGCTGGCCCAGCTTATTTATAGGCCTCTAGGAGCTGAGAGACTTTTAGGCCGAGCTCGTCGGCGAGCGTCTGCTGAGTGGCCTCGGCGTAGATGCGCACGACATCCTCGGTGCCCGAGGCGCGCACAAAGCAGCGGCCACGTGAGTACTTGTGGACGAGCTCGTCAATCTTCTCCTGGAGGTGTGGCGGCGACACGAGCGTGCGCTCCGCGTTAGTGACCTTGAACTCGTTGCGGTCCTTCACCTGGGCCTTGAGCAAGCGGTTGGGCAGGTCCGTGTACGACTGGTTCCAGTCGGCCGGCGACCACTGCTTGATGGTGAGGATGGAGATGACCAGGAGAAGGTCGGACATGGCGTCGCCGACAGTCTGGTTGATGAGATCGCTGAGGGCGAGCAGGGTGTCGATGGCCGACTTTTGGGCGGGCGAGGTGACCTCAAACGTCTGCAGCTTGGCGACGGCGTCGGGGTGGAAGAGCACCGTTCCGTGGCCGTTGGCCTCAAAGTAGACGCCAATGTCAAAGCGCTGCGCAGCGTGGTGCAGGTGCTTGACACCGGTGGGGGTGCACACAACGGGCACCTTGAGGACGTTCTCGAGGTACTCGGTGGACGAGCCGTTGGCGTAGGCGGTCTGGACGACGCCAATGTTGAGGCCCGTGCCAGTCTCGGCAACGAGCTCACCGAGGAACGAGGCTGCCAGGGTGGCAATCTTGTCGCCGTCGAGAAGGCGGAAGATGCTGTCTGCGTCGACGTAGAAGAAAATGATGCGGTCGGCGTCGCCGTCAAAGCTGGCAAACAGCTGTAGGGGCGGAGCAGCCGAAGAGTCAAGACCACCGGGCAGACGCTGGTTTGTCTTGACAAAGTCGGCACCGCAGCTCGAGTTGAGCAGGTCCGGGTGCGTGTAGTTGGCATTGACAACCGTCAGGTCGAGGAGGCTGTCAAGGTGTGGAGCCAGCTCCTGGACCTTGGGCCCGCCAATGCCGTTGGCCGCGTCAATGGTGATGGGGAAAGGTGTCGAGTAGCCGGCGAGCACTTTTTTGTAGGCGTTGGCAAGTTTTTTGTAATAGCCCTCCTCGGAAGGTACACCGTACGAGTTCTGCGACTTGAGCGTGTTGATGCACTTGACGAGGTAGTGAAGTTGCGGTGTCGTGAGCATGCCGTAATCGGTGGCGCGGGCATTGGCAGCTGCGAGTCCTGCCTTGAGAGCCTGGACGAGCGCAGGACCCGAGGCGCGCGAGTCGCGGGCAAAAACGACGTTTGCCGGAACTGACAGGTCGATGTTGAGGCGTTCGACGAGCGAGGCCACGACAGCCTCCAGAGCAGCAGCAGTGGGCGCATTGGCGAGTTCCGTCGCGTAGGCTTCCCACGCTTCCTCCAACATCTCGCCCGCGGGGTCAATGAGCTTGGCTCCGTTGTCGGGCGGCGGGTTGTGCGAGGCCGTGATCATGATACCAATGGCCTGGGATCCAAGGTAGCGTGACCGCAGCGCTGCCAGAAGACCCACGCGGAAGACCACCGAGGGCAGCAGCTCCGCTTTGTAGCGGAACCCGGCCGTGCCATAGGCATAGGTGAAGTTTTCGGGTTTCTTGTACTCGTCGTAAAGATCCGTGACGCTCATGGTGTATGAAGGATGGATCGAATGATGGGATCAAATGTCAGGATCAAATGTCAACAGAGGTATGCGGCTGGGAGCACAAGTGCGTAAACGTAAAAGGAGTGATTAGGGGATTAAGAGTATTAGAGGGAGGGATTAGAGGAAACCTATGAGGGAGGAGAATAAAAGAGAAACGGGAATAAAAGAGAAAAGGGTGACAAGAGAAATGGGCAAAAAGGCCACCGATCCCTGAGCAACAACGGCTGATCGACTGTGCTAATTTTGGAACACCGGGCTCCGCCGTTGGCAGATGCTGCACTGGCGATCGCGGGATCCCCACAGCGTTAGGTTGCGTTCAGGTACCGTGCGTATTACACTATTACAGTGCCAGTGCACTATATTATAGTAATGCAGTACAGCAGTAGAACTATAATGCTGTATACATTACAAGCCATTAACAAGTCATGACGTCAACTCATAATACTCGACTGGATACCCAACTGACACATGGCTATTGTCTTGGCCCTTGGCCTTGCTCGGCTTTAGTACCCTCCACTCTACAGCCTCTACAGCTCTCCACTCTACCCTTCACTCTTACTACCCTCCCCCTCGCCTCTCCTATGCATCATTAGATTAGTTTAGAATCACCAAAAGAATCACCAGAATGAAAACAAGCACCACAATCGTAATGGTGGAGCCGTTCTCCTTTGCCTTACGCGAAAACGTGTCGAGGCGGGTCTTGGCCGACGCCAGGCGTGAGGTGGATCGGTCCGTCATGCGGTCCACATCGTCCAGCAGATCTAAATGAGAGTCCAGCTCATCGTCAATCTGGATGCTAAGTTGGTGCTGTCGCGACACGCTCTTGGACAGCGTGTCCAGGTGCTCGTCCTGCTGCGCCATGACCTGCTGTTGCTGTTGGTACAGATTGCTGCTGCTGTCGTCCGGGTTGTCGCGATACGGTTGGATGAACCGTTCTTCTGACGGGCGTGCAGACTGCGGTTCTAGGTAGTTGTCAACGAGCTTGTCTTTGAAGCGCACCGATTTGCTGAGTGGCGCCGACGCCATCTCGTCCTCTTCGTCATCGTCGTAGCCGTCAACAATGTCCGACACAGGCACGTACACCAAATCGTCGTCAATCTCGACATCGGGACCTGACTCGTATGCCTCCAAGAGCTGCGAATACATGGTCACGACCCGCTTGAACGCCACAGGGTCCTTGGCCGAGTTCTCGAGTTCCCGCAACCCGCGGCAAATCGTGTGTAGCGACGAGACAATCTCGCCGTCATCGTGAGCAGACGCACGCACGCCAAGATCGAGAAGTCGGTGGCGTTCTTCAATCGACACGCGGGTCTCGTCACACAGTAGCCGGAGCCTGGAGACGGTTGTGGGCATGCTTTGGTATGGGGTAGGATGAAAGACAGATTGAGTGATTTACACCCAGATACGCCGTGCGTTCGCACTCCGACGCCCGTACGAAGCTAGTGACGTCACGAGTAGTTTGCAGCACCAGGCGCAGAAAGCAGGCACAAGCAAGCCAAGAATAATTGATTTAGAATGTGGATATCACAATGTGATGGATGAACAGTGCACGGTCATATGGTGGTACGGAATGAGTGATAATGCTGGTTAATGCTGGTTAATGACCCCCTGCATAGGCCTGTAGGCCCACAGAAGGCATAGTGGTCAGCTACGGCAATGGTAGTTAACTATGAAGTGTCCTTTCATCACAAGACGCTATTGCTGTCAATTGCTGTCAATTGCTGTCAATTGCTGTCAATTGCTGTTCATTGATGTTCATTACTGTCCATTACTGGCCATCACTGACTTCCCGCTGACTGGTATCACTAACTGTCCTACTGCCCATCTTGTACGGATCAACACTGGGCCCTGATAATCCGGGGTAACCACCACCCTTTCTTCCTACTGGATCTGCACATCCATTTAAATTCTTTTATTACCTCTACTCCTCATTTTATGCTCACCATTTTACTCTCACTTCACTCACCCCACACCTACATATCCCCGCATTAACAGACTCTGACATGCGGAGAAGCACATGAGGCCGATGAGCCATTTCGCGCTAATATGGAGAATAATGTTCTATATAACCTCAAGCACAAGCTAATTGCTCTAATGGTTCACTTTTCCCACTGGTGTCCACTGGGCCACTGGCCACTCGGGGACTCTCGGCTCACCGTCTGGCTGGCCCGCTGGGCTGGCCCTATTATGCCGGCCAGCCGAGTTCCCCATACCCCGCCATTTCATGTCAAGTCAAGCAAGCCTGATCTGCCGTTGCCATCATTGCCATGTCGGTATTGCCGGATGATCCCGACCAAACGGCAGTGCCGGATATGAGTGTACCTGTGCTTGACAGCGCTGACGAAAGTCCAGACGAAAGTCCAGACGAAAGCGCTACTACCCACCACGATATACCGCCCACGGCCTCCATCTACATTGCGCCAGCAGAGGAAATCGACTACTGGTCGCTCGAATACGCCCGCCCCGACGACACGCGCTCGGCTTTCGACCAGTTTGTGTGTCCCATCTGTCAGACAGTGCTGGTGGAGCCATACTCTACAAAATGCGGCCATACGTTCTGCAAAAAGTGCATCACCAGCGCCTACTCATCACACGAAGACCACCAGGCCGCCCAACAAACACCAGGCCAGTTCAAGTGTCCCGTCGACCGCTACCCACTAGATATGCCCCAGGACATGTCGCCGGCCCCGTTCCTCATTGCGAGCCTCATCAACGAGCTCGTCGTGTCGTGCCCGTTCTCGGCACGAGGGTGCACTTTTGTCGACAAGCGCTGGCTCCTCGACAAGCACGTCGACCAGGACTGCCTGTTTGTGAAGGTCAAGTGCGAGGGATACCGCGAGGATCTGGAAGGTCCGTGTCAAGAGCTGGCCGAGCGGCATCTTGTCGCAGCCATGAGAGGCTCACAGGGTCCTGTCGATGGTGACAGCCAGCGTCCTCGCTGCGTGCATCGCCTTGTCGAGTGTCCTAGCGGCTGTGGAGCGAAGCTGCACGGATCAGATGTTGAATTGCATCTAACAACCACGTGCAGTAACGGCGAGGTCGTTTGCGAAGACTGCCTCGAGACAATGCCGCGGGCCCAGCTCGAGTACCATGCCACGGAGCTGTGTCCCGAGGCCATCGTGCTGTGTCCGTCGCACCGCCTCGGCTGCACCTGGGGCGGCCGGCGCAAAAACCAAAAGGCCAAGAGCGAGCACATCCAGTCGTGCCCTGTCATTGCCATGTCACCCGTGCTCAGCCAGCACGAGGACCGCATTGAGCGGCTCGAGCAGGAGAACCGCGTGCTGCGACTGCACATCGAGCGTCTCACGTCGCTTTCGAACTCGTCCGAGTCTGCAGTCGAGACAATCTCAACAGCTCGGCGCGCGCGCCGCTCCTCGTCATCTTCGTCGACGGACGAGCTGACCATCACGGACTCGGACCTGCTGCACATCTTCATGGAGGGCGAGCGGTTACGGCGCGACGTCGACCAGCTGACCACAGCATCTAGCGACATGTACCTCAAGCAGGGCATGATGATGATGCGGGAGAACCTGCGTCTGACGGAGGAGATGGCTGTGCTGCGGTCGGGTTTCAATGGATTGCGACAGCAGATCCACTTCCTGCTGAGCGAGCGCCGGAGCTGGGCTTCGCACCACTACCATGGTCACGTCGCGGGCCCGCCAGACGCTGAGCGGCGGCCTGCTCCAGAGCAGCTGCGCCAGGACGTCAAGCTGTAGGCAAGCTGTTTTGGCATCTGGAGAGAAGACGAGACGGATGTTACTACATCCGTCAGTGATGAAACTGACTCGAGTATATCTGTTAATCTGGTGCTATACATGGTACTATATTTGGGTGTACCTGGCTGGGTATCTTCTGTGTATCTGGCTGTATTTGGCTTATATCTGGATGTGTATATGAGCTGCTTTACTGGCATATCTGGGTGTTTTTCTGAGAGTGCTCGTATACTCATCTACCTGTGCCGTTTCATATCTGTCGCTGCCCTTCACCTGGAACTCCTTTTGACTGCCCTCCATCTTCCAGTCCTAGTTGACTGCCTTCCATATGGCACTCCTGTTTGACTGCTCTCCACCTGGAACTTTTGACTGCCCTCCATTTCCCACTCCACTGTTTACTCACTGTTTACGCGCAATCGACCTGCAGCAAGCCAGAAGCGGCGGCTGTTGCCCCAGGAGCGGAAAGTGGAACAGTTCACCAGGCACAGCAACAGCCGGTTGACCAAATAATATCGTGCGACCACATTCCTCATTCGTCGGGACCTAACCTCTGTGGGGAGAGCTCGTGTGACGATGGGACCGCCAGGAGCCATCGCTGGTCGATGTGCAGTTGCTGTGTACCTGTTGAACTGCGGGCATTGTCCACGTGGGATCTACATTCTAGGCTGCATGCAATCGGTGCATGATATCATGCTAAACCAGGGCGTATCCGTCTATCAGGCAACCGGCTTGAAGATGTGCCGTGGTAAGAGCGAGGTATTGCAATGGCAGTGTACTTACAGTGGTTCATATGACAATGTGCAGTGTATGGCAGTGCACGGAGGGCAGTGCTGTAGCGTGTTTCACTATTACGGACTGCCTTGGTATTGTATTGTTATGGGGCTGCAGTGTTGTGTATGGCTGCATTTACTAGTGTAGTTCTAGTACCTGTCAGGATCTGCCTATGTAATCATGGCTAATAATATCAGTACCAATGCAGCCCGTAGACATCTATTAATCGCGAATGCTGCTGATAATCCTGAAGTGGCACTATTTGCACTGCTCAGCCAGTGTTTTGATATGCCCCAAAGGTGCCGGCGGCTGGACGAGGCATACGCGTGCATACTGGCTGCACCTCGCATGCAGCCAGTGTCGTGCGATCAACTGCCTAGTGCGGACAATGGCTAGGGCTCGGGCCGAACCGAGAGGATAATTGCTGGTAAACAGCAGGTATGATGTCAGGGGTGTCAGGTAGGTGTCAGGGAAACACCAGGTCAGCACCAGTCATTACCACCACCAAAACACCCACTTCCACACCTCCTACCTACTCCTATATCCCTGTCGGACTTCCGGACTGTACTCACGTCGCTCACGCCCCAGCCCGTGCTCAGCTCGAGCTCCCACCCAAGCGCTGAATGTGCACAACGTGGGCTTGGCGTGCGGATCACCGCAGATTAGCTGCGCATGCGCACGCTTGTGCGGTCACGGCTGGCGCTGATTGGCTCGAGGAGGTGCAGCCGCGCCACCAGCCGCGACCGTGGCCTGTGGTCCTATGCGCCTTTCTCAATCAGCGTTGGACCTCGTGCTCCCATACTCAGCGGGTATTCCGAACGATCTTGGGTCGGCCCTGAAACGTGCATGTTTGCGATCTGTATAAATACGGTTGCGCCCCCGTGAACTCGTTTTCTCCCCTGCGATCTTTTCACTCCATCTTTTCACTCAGTCTTTTCACTAACTCTTTTTCGGTCTTCTCCGTGACACTAGTTTGCTGCAAAGCCTTTTGCACTTCCTTCCACTTTCCATACCATGGTCAAGCTAGGCACTACCGCACTTGTGGCGCTGGCGGCCTGTGTTGCTGCCAGCCCGCTGCCCGTGGATGTGTTCCCCGTCCAGAAGCGTCTGGCGCTGACTGGTGAAGCGACGGAGATGGTGGTTTCGTGGAACACGCTGCGCGACATCCGCCGGCCCCGCGTCTACTACGGCCTCAAGCCCGACTCGCTCGACATGCTCGAGAAGGGCCACTCGACCACCTACCCAACCTCGTGGACCTACAGCAACCACGTCAAGCTGACGGGCCTCGAGCCAAATACAACCTACTACTACAAGGTTTCGTACTCGGACATGGATTCGTCCATCTACAGCTTCCGCAGCGCTCCCGCGGTCGTCGAGATTGCCGAACTCAACGAGCTCGCCGACGACGTCGTCAGCGACAACACAGTCATGGACGAGCCATGGGACATCGAGGCGGCCAAGAAACACCACAAGAGCAAGCACCGCAAGAAGCACGGTAAAAAGGGCAAGCACGACAAGCACAAGAAGCCCAACAACAAGAAGAAGAACAAGAAGCTCAAGAAGCTGCGTCCCAGCGACCCGTTCCAGCCGTTTGTGTTTGCTGCCGTCGCGGATCTCGGCAACGTGGGACGCAACGGTCTCGGCGTTTGGTCGTCGGATCTCGCCGAGGAGGACGTGCTTATGCCCCCCATCAAGTCGACTTTTGACTCGCTTGTCGAGCACGTCGACGACTACGACTTTGTCTGGCACAACGGCGACATCGCCTACGCCGACAACTGGCTCGACGAGCCTGGTCTCGCTGGCGTCGTGCCCAACATTGACGCCTTCAACACGGTGCTCAATGCGTTTTACGACGACGTCGAGCCCGTCTCTGCATACAAGCCCTATATGGTTGGTCCTGGTAACCACGACATTAACTGTGGCCTGCACTCGGCTGAAGCCGACCAGCTCACGGCCACGGGCCAGGAGTGTGGCTCCAAGGCCCGCTCCTTCTCGGGTTTCCTAGACCATTTCCGCATGCCCTCGGCCAGCGACGATCCCGAGGACGACAAGCCCACCATGTGGTACTCGTTTGACTACTACTCGGTGCACTATGTCCAGATCAACACTGAGATCGAGTTTGGCGAGGACGGCGATCCTGCCAACATCAAAAAGTACCTCAAAAAGCAGGCCGCGTGGTTGAAGCGCGACCTCGAGTCTGTGGACCGCAGCAAGACCCCCTGGGTCATCGTTTCGGGTCACCGCCCCTGGTACGTGGCCGCCAAGAACGCGGCCCCCGAGTGCCAGGAGGCTTTTGAGGACATCATCAACGACAACGACGTCGACATTGTCCTGTTTGGCCATGTTCACAACTACCAGCGCAACACGGCCATTGATAGACATGGACAGGTTGACCAGCGCCGCCTCAACAACCCCAAGGCCCCTTGGTACATTCTTAATGGCGCTGGCGGCCAGTCCGAGGGCCTCGACCCCATCAAGGAGAACTACCGCAAGGACTATCTCGAGAAGAAGCTCGAGGACGTGCTCGGATGGGGCCGTGTCACTGTGCACAACAGTACCCATCTCACGTACCAGTTTGTTGCCTCGATTAACGGAACCGTTCTCGACGAAGCCACCATCATCAAGGATCACGGCTTTGCCAAGCTCGACGGTCTCGACATCGAGTATGACGAGGTCGAGGAGGTGGCCGACTCTGTCCAGACCGACACCACTCCTGATGCCACTGGCTCTCACATTCCCATGACCACTGATGAGCTGCTGGCTCTGCCCAACTGAGGTCCCAACTGCCACACCTGCTTACGAATGACGGCTCTATGAATAATTGCATTGCTCGGCACACAAGTGCCTAATATTAATATTGAAAAACACCATTTCACAATTAGCACCACTAGACCCATTGATGTGTGATCTCTTTATACTCGGTTAGCTCTTTTTATCCCGTTAGCGGTCTCCTTTACATCCCATTAACGGTCTTTCATACTCCACAACTCGTCATCAACTTCTGCCCCTACCCTACTACTGTGAAAAAAGTGATTGCGCTTCACCACTCACTTGCTAGCTTCATCACACAATGGTCAAGGTTACAGTTTTGAACGAGGAGGGCGACGTGCCCGTTGAGGAGAAGATCGTGGAGGAGAATGACAACGACTTTGTCGACACCGACTCCGAGGTTTCGGACGATGACTGGGAGGACGAGGACGTCGAGGGCGAGACTCTGCTCGAGCGTATTGCCGCCCTCAAGGACGTGATTCCTCCTCAGTACCGCAGCAAGCTGTCAGCATCCGTCTCTTCTGCCTACTCGCTTCTGTCGTCTGGTGTGCTGTTCAGCGGCCGTGCCCTGTGGATCGTGACAACCTCGAGTCTGCTGCTGGGTGTGCCACTTTCTCTATCCATCATCAGTGAGCAGCAGCTCGTCGAGATGGAGAAGGAGATGCAATTGAGCCAGTCGACCAACGAGGTCCTTGCTCCTGGAGCTGAGCAGAGCTTTGGCCAGCGCCAGTAAGGAGTCAGTCCCTGCGTTTGTATATATGTTGATGGCAATGTCTGCCAAATGGGTTGGCAGGCAATGACCCATGGGCAATGACCCGTCTAGTATAATGCTCATGTTTATTAGAAGAAAACCGTAGTGATTGCTATAGTGCCTATAAACCAGGAATGCTCGACTTGGTGATAGCCTTGATGTTGGAAGAGCCCGATCCAGGAGCCGCCTGGGCAATGGCAATGCGGTTGTTCTGAATGTCATACACAGTGTAGAACGAGCGCAACAGATTGTCGCCAATGAGATAGAAGTCCATGCCGTCCTGGACCGTCTCAAGACCAAGGTAGCACGAGTTCTGGGGGAACGCAAACCCTGCGACTGCGGGACTCACGAGCTCCTCAATGGGCCACAGAAAGTTGTAGTTGGGAACAGCAATCTGAGTCGAGCCAAAGTTGAGAATCAGGTTGTCAGTGATGTTGCAGTCGCAGTAGTACTTCTGGCCAATTGAGAACGAGGGGTTCGCATTCAGAGCCTGGTGGATGTTGCCAATCACGTCGGCAGTGAAGTACGACAACGACGTACCAGAATCGAGCACTGCAGGCATCGCGTTGGTGATGAGATTGTTAGAGTCACGACCATCCGACTGCATGCCGCTGAGCGTGATGGCCAGATGCTTGGGGTGGCTGATGGGCAGAGCCGTCAGCGAGCCCGAAAACCGATCCAGGTCGACACCACCAAACAGGACCGTGCCTGTCTGGGCATTGATGTCGTTGAGATACAGCGAGTAGGCTGCAGAGTTGATGATGCCCTCAGACGCCATCTTCAGCGGCAGGTTCTCGTAGGCCTTGCCAGAAGCATACTGGACCTCGGCCTGGGGACGGCCAATTCCAATAATACCATTGCCAGTATCGGCCTGAGTTGCAGTACCAATCGACAGGCCGTTGACCGTGGCTCCACCAATGCGAAACACATCAGTACCCCAGTCACCCTGAGTGGTGCCAATACCGTACTGGATCGTGAACTGCGTGTGGTTCGACTTGTACGTCGACGACGACGAAGGGTTGAACACCTGGTTAGGAGCAGCTCCTTGGCCCGAGTACTGCGTGTTGGGCGCAAACACCCACGTATCCGACGAGCCAGTGTCGAGAAGCATCGTCAGTTTCTGAGGAGGTGTTCCAATCTCAACGTTCGTCGAGTAGTAAAACTGCTGGTTGTTGAGCTGGTCCGTGACTTCTTGGCCCGCCCGGCGCAGAACCTCGTTTCCCATGTCGGGCACCTCGCGTCTAGCGTTGACAATGGGCTTGGGGACCTTGGTGACGTCGAGCTTGACAACGCCCGCAGGCACGTCGTCGACTTGCACGCCAAGGGCCGAAGCGACAGCAACGGCAGTCAGATAAGTCGAGGAGAGCTTCATGTCTAATGATTGATTGAGTGAAAGCACAGTCAGGATCACAGCGAGGCAGCCATTTTTATAGAGCTGTGCGATAACTCTGTTTGATTATAGCGTCGCCTCGAACCGGGTCGGCCATCCTCAACGAAAGTAGCGGCCGGATCTGAGGTCAGCCAAGGCTCGATAATTGGCCGAGGTGAACCGCCTCTAAGACACCCTCGTTCCATAGGATTGGAGGTCTCTTATTCATTCCCTTTTGGTCTCGGGATAATTGCGAACCTTCGCCCGACTAGGGCTCGACGAGAACAGCCCAGCCGACTCTTTGAAGGGGTTGGTATCCTTGTAACGAGATAGAACTACGACCTTGAGAGGAGCAAAGGAGTGGTCCGCGGTCATGTTCTACAACGAGCGGGTCCATGTTCTTCGCAGACATCCAAAGATGGCTTGTCCAATCATTACTCAGCCCTTAGCAGCATACGAATCCTCAAGTCGTCTCATTTGAGTTTTGCTGAAGGACGCAATCTTACTTCGCGGGCAGCCCGACTCAGCCCAACATCAAATGAAACAAGGCGGCCCAAATAGGCTGACAGAGTTATAGTATCTCCAGAGAACAAAAGCCGGGGTAGCAACTGGATAGCAAGTGTGTACGAGTTGTGGCAGCGTGAAGTCAAGTACGGGATAACCCCGCAATTGGCCCCTGAAGAGAAAAATAGCACGAAACAGGATACAGCCCTAAAGCGGGACTCTACACGCGGAGCCTGGCATGACGGAATGACTAACGAAGGCGCAGCGATGTGCAAGGCGCGAAGGGGGCCGTCAATTACCGTTGATCACCACATGCTAGGGTCATTTAGGACCACATGCTAGCCATTTAGGACCACAGATACGACATCAGCCAGATACCCCACATCAACCAGAAGACATCCAGGTCGGCAGTCTGGTGCAATTTCAACCTTCACGCGAAGCAGGGACCTCAACTGTCATCGTCATGGATGCCCGGGTTCTGTTAACCAGTGTACGCTGCATTCCCAATCGAGCAGGTCAAACGATCTGATAATATTAAGCTCGGCAAACCTTGCCCGGTAGATCGGCACGCATTTTTTAGTCCCCACAGGCCGATATAATAGGCCCATAATAACCCGTCTTCCTCCACACTCGTTGCTTTGAACTTCGCCGACTCTGCACCCATGGCGTTCCAGGACTATTTCTCGGTGCAGGTGTTCTTCCTAATCTTCAGAGAGACGCTGGAGACGGCCGTCATTGTGTCGGTGCTGCTGGCGTTTCTGAAGCAAGGATTCGATGCGTCCTCGACCGATTCCGACGAGACACAGAAGTTGTACAAGCGGTTGCGGGTCCAGGTGTGGGTTGGTGCTGCGCTGGGCTTGTTCATCTGCCTCATAATTGGCAGTCTGTTTGTATTCACGTTCTACTATGTCGGCACCAACCTGTGGAATGTGACGGAGAAGATTTGGGAAGCGACGTTTTCGATTCTTGCCTCTGTCATCATCACGCTCATGGGTCTCACGATGCTGCGCATCAACAAGATGAAGGAGAAGTGGCGCGTCAAGATGGCCAAGCTCATTATCTCGACGCACGAGGGCAAAGGAGGCTGGGGACTAAAGTACATGTCGCGCAAGTACGCCATGGCCATTTTGCCCATGGTGACGACACTTCGTGAGGGTCTCGAGGCGGTGGTGTTTCTGGGCGGCGTGGGTGTCAGCAACCCCATTTCGTCGTTTCCTCTCGCCGTCGTGTGTGCCGTTAGTCTTGGCTCGGCCGTTGGCATCTGCATGTACCGCTACGGTAACCACTTCTCCATCCAGTACTTCCTCGTCGGTTCCACCTGCCTGCTGTACCTTGTCGCTGCGGGCCTCATGTCACGCGGTGTGTGGTTTGTCGAGCTCCAGCAGTTCATCAACAAGATTGGCCAGGACGTGAGCGAGTCGGGCTCGGGCCCGGGCTCGTACGATATCACGCGCTCGGTGTGGCACGTCAACTGCTGTAACGGTCAGACGGACGGCCTGTGGATGTTGTTCAATGCGCTGCTCGGCTGGCAGAACAGCGCCACTTATGGCTCGGTCATCTCGTACAATGTGTACTGGTGGACTGTCATTGGGCTCATTGCAGCTCTCCGCTACAAGGAAATCTATGGCAAAATGCCGCTGATTCCCGAGTCATGGCGTCGTCGCCGCCGCTCGTCACATCGCTGGGCTCGACTCGACGGCGAGGGGCCCTCGGACCTGCTCAGTCGTGCAACGCTGCTGTACACTGCTGGTTCCAGTGACGAGACTGCACTCGTCGACTCGCGCCCGTCTGAGGACTCGGTCACCAGCGCTACTCCTCTTGTGCCAGCTGAAACGCCATCAAACTAAGCATAGCTGGACACCAAAAGCATCCCCCTGGGTCTATAAACTAATCACGCGAAATGAATTATGTAAGACACACAACTATAGGCTTAGATCAGGACTGCCAGGCTGCCAAGTGAATCATACATTGGTACATGCCTAATGGTACATTGACACATTGGTATATCGGTACATTGGTACATTGGCACAGGCACATTGGCACAGGCATATTGGTATATTGGTAAGATAGTACATTGATGAGAATAATACACAGTGCATACACTGAAACACCGTGAACTGCAATTAGACGCCAATGGCGGGAATGCTATAGAAGTAAAGTACACTACCAGAGGTTCTCGACGGGGAACTCCACCTGGGCAGTGAGACAAGTGAGGAGCTCGTCGTCAGGCGAGAAAGCGCGGGCAACCACCAAGTACTTGCCAGGAGGGATCTCGTTGGGGAGCTCAACAGACTTGGCAAGGTCGACCTGGCCCTTGCTGATGGGGCACTCCAAGTCGACGTTCTCAATCTGCTCGCACAGGTCGTAGGTCTGGTGAAGCAGGCGAATGTAGCCGTAGCGGACGTCTACCTCAATGTATGAGCCCTCCACAATGTCCGCCTCTACAAAGGCGCTGGCAGTGATGTTGAGCGTCTGGCCGCGCGCAGGCGGGTTGGGCGAGATGCTGATGCTCTGGATGGAGATGACCTGGGGCTGCTCGGCGTCGCACAGCAGAATGGGCGAGTCGCCGGGGATGTTCTTGTTCTGCTCGATCTCAACAGGGGTCTGGATGCGCAAGCCGGGGATTGACGGCACCACCACAGCCACAGCCGAGGCTGCCAGCACGGCGCTGGCCATTGAAAACGACAGTCTCATGATACAGGCGTGCAAATGGAGCGTACAGAACTGGGCAACTTGTGTTGAAAGGCAAATGTAACAGCTAAGTTGCTATCGCCTTCTGTGCCTTCGATAGAAGGCGAGACCTAGCCCATACGAGCCTGGCTGCATGGCCGTTTGGGCCAATCCAGACGCCTGCAGCTGAGACTGCCGTTTTGGGAGAGTAATAGTCTGGATTGGGTCGAGTCCACTGTAACTGTCAACTGCTGCCAACTCACTCCAATTAATTACAACCACACTACAACCGATACTATAGCCGAGCAAGCACCCGTTGAAAACACTGCTAGAAATTGACTCGCCTATCTTACTCCCAGCCCTGCAGCTCCTCGTATGCCGACATTTCGCCGTCTGAGCCTGCATTATGCAATCGACTGATCGGCAGAATCAGAATGTATATATACAACTTCGTAGTCCTGTTGGAATTGGCATCTGGATATTGCCAGTTTCTAATCCGTATATATCCACTCTCGCTATCCCTCACTACTCAGCCACTGGACTCTCTGGTAGTGTCAACAGCTACCCCACAGGTTACGACCCTAACCGTTATCATAGGAACCAAATATTATTATCAACTTGCTGTAACAAAAAAACGGCTTACGCCAAAGAAAGGAAGGGAAAAAATGTCACACGAAAGTCAAAAGGCAGCATTAGACGCCGGTCCCTGGCTCCATGGGAGGGATTGTTGCCGGCGCGCTTTTTATACTAGCGTCTTCACGACAGTCCGACCAGCGTGCAGGCTAGACGGTCGCCATTGGCGCAGCGGCACTGGCCGAGCTCCCACAGGCAATTGAAACTGCCGCTGCTGAACATGCCACTTGACATGGAGCAGCTGTTGAAGTCGGTCAAGCAACCGCGCACGCAATTGCCGTCCATGGCCTGGGGAACCTGCTGGTTCGTGCCGTAGGGCTGGCAAACGGCAGGCGCTGCAGTCGCAGCAGCACTAGCAGTGGGCTCAGCCGTCAGATCAGACTTGGCCTGCGTGATCATCGTCACGAGAGTCGAGTCCTGACTTGGTGCAGCACCAGTCAAGACGCTGGCCGTGAAGTTGGACACAAACTGTGCGCTCGTCACTAGCCGTGAACTCGTCTCGAGACTCGGCACGACAGTGGGTACAGTGGCAGAAGGCACGTCGGTGATGGAGCTGTTAAACACCATCGATCCAATCACAACAGTCGTCGTCACAGGAGGTGCAGTCGTGACTCCGGGCTGCGTAAAGTCCTGAGCATCGTCACCACTGGGCGCAATGGCCGTCGGGGTAATCGTCGATCCGGGAATCGTGATCGTTACCGTCGTGCCTTGTACAGCAGCAGCTCCGTCAGTTGCACCAACAGGAATAGCCACCATGTTCGTGGCCGTCGACACACTGGGAATATTGCGGTTAACAGTCGTGGCACCAACAACAGTGGTTACAAACTCGTTGAGCGTCGTGAACAGCGTGAAGTCCTCAATCGTGGATGCCTCAATTGTCGTGCCCTCGAAAATCGTCTCAGTGATGGTTGTACCAGGAGCGGTGAAACCGGGAATGGTGGCTCCAGGAACCGTCACGGCAGGAATGACGGTACCGGGAATGACAATATTGGGCACCGTCGTTCCAGGGATCGTGATGATGGTCGTGAACTCCTCGGGCTCACCCGCAGCTGCCGTACTCGTGGCCACCGCAATGGTATCGAGAATGGTAGTTCCAGGAATCACCATGCCACCGCCAATCGTCTGAGGGAAAATGGTAGTACCCTGAATGGTCGTGGTGAAGAAGATGAGAGATACACCTCCCGCAGGCTCAGTAATGGGGGGCAGTGGAGCGCCGGCGATAGGCGGAATCGTCTCAACAATCGTCGTCACCTGAGGAGCAACAGTCGTTCCAGGAATCACAATGCCACCCCCGATGGTCGTAGGTTTAATGGTGAATCCAGGAATCGTCTCGGTGATAGTAATGACCGAGGGAGCCACTGCCTGAGCAGGAACCGTCTCAGTGATGGTGATGACTTCACCAGGGAACTGAGTGCCTGGGATTACCTGGCCTCCTCCTATGGTTTGGGGAGCAACTGTCAGACCAGGAAGCACCGTCGTGACAGTCGTCACCTGAGGACCAGCGGGGTTAGCGCCATTGGGACTGCCACCGTTGGGGCTACCGCCATTGGGGCTGCCACCATTGGGGCTGTTCGGGTTACTGGGGCTGCCTCCGTTGGGGCTTCCGCCATTCGGAGAAGGACCTGCACCGGACGGGAAGATGGTACGAGTAATGATAATTGTCTGAGGCGCCACGGTTGTACCCTCAAACGAAGGACCGCCGGGAATACTGCTTGCGACAATGGTTGTTCCTGGAACAGTGTTGACAATACTCGTCACAATGGGCTCTGGCTGCTCAGCGGGCTGGCCGGGCTGACCTGGCTCACTTGGCTGAGCGCCGCCAAATGTCTCCGTGATAGTGAGCACCGTCGGCGGAATCGTGGTTCCGGGAATAACGAAGCCACCGGCAATGGTCGATGGAGAAACAGTAAGTCCCGGAAGGGTAGCTGTGATCACCGTGATCGAAGGTCCATTGGGCGAGCCGGGCGAGTTACCGGGCGAGTTACCGGGCGAGTTACCGGGCGAGTTACCGGGCGAGTTACCGGGCGAGTTACCGGGCGAGTTACCGGGCGAGTTACCGGGCGAGTTACCGGGTGACTTTGACGGTGAAACTCCCAGAGTGATTGTACTAGTGATCGTGAGAACCTGGGGGGGAATGGTGGTCCCTGGAATGACCGATCCGCCTGGGGCGGTCGTGGCTGGTAGTGTCGTACCAGGGGCTGTCGTCAGAAGGACAGCCGTGGTGGTCTGTGTCGGCGAGGATGGGGCAGGACCTGCAGGACCCACAAGGGATATTGTGCTCGTAATGGTAATGACCGATTCTGGAATCGTGGTACCAGGGAAGGTCTCGGCAGGCATTCCAGGTATCGCTGGCATAGTACTGGCAGGGATGGTGGTTCCCGGAATGGTGCTGACAATTATAGTCACCCCAGGCGTGTTCGGAGAACCTCCACTCGGCTGGCTGACTGGAGAGTTAGGTCCTCCTGGATTGGCAGGGGATCCAGGGGATCCAGGGGAGCTGGGCGAGCTTCCGCTCGTCCCACTGACCGGGGAGTTAGGTCCACCTGGGTTAACTGGAATGGTCATGACGCTAGTGATAACACTTTGGGGAATCGTCGTTCCCGGGATCGTCATGCCTGGGTTTCCTGGGATGGTAGTTCCTGGGATAGTTGTTCCAGGAACTGTCGACACCACGGTCGTCACAAAGTTAGCTGGCGAGCCAGGAGACATGGGTGAACTGGGGGAGCCAGGAGAGCCAGGCGAACCGGGAGTGGGAGTCACAGTTGTTACGACAGTAATAACTGAAGGCACAATCGTGGTTCCTGGAATCGTGGATGCGGGAACTGTGTTTCCGCCAACGACTGTCTGAGGGACCACTGACTGTGGAATGGTTGTACCGGGGACAGTGCTTATAATCGTTGACACCGTCGGGTTCGGAGAGTTAGGTCCTCCTGGATTGGCAGGTGATCCGGGTGATCCAGGTGATCCAGGTGATCCAGGCGATCCAGGCGAGCTGGGCGAGTTTCCGCTCGGCCCACTGACTGGAGAGTTGGGCCCTCCTGGATTGGCAGGCGAGTTGGGCGAACCAGGCGAACCAGACGAGTTGGGCGAACCAGACGAGTTGGGCGAACCAGGCGAGTTGGGCGAACCAGGCGAGTTGGGCGAACCAGGCGAGTTGGGCGAACCAGACGAGTTGGGCGAACCAGGCGAGTTGGGCGAACCAGGCGAACCGGGAGAGCCAGCGCTGGGGGTCACCGTGGTTATAATGGTAAGTACCGAAGGAGGGACTGTGGTTCCTGGTATCGTAGTGCCGGGAATCGTGGTTCCAGGCACGGTTGTTCCAGGAATGGTCGAACCTGGCACTGTCGAGCCGGGAATCGTGCTAACAATTGTCACGACCGATGGACCCTGGGGGTTAGAAGGTCCAGAAGGACCGACCGGACTGCCAGGAGCATTGGGGCCAGAGGGACTGGCAGGACTTCCAGGGCTGTTGGGGCCGGAGGGTCCAGCAGGACCGGAGGGACCGGAGGGACCAGAAGGACCAGAAGGACCAGAAGGACCAGAAGGACCAGAAGGACCAGAAGGACCAGAAGGACCAGCGGGACCAGAGGGGCCGGAAGCACCAGCAGGACCAGCGGGACCAGAGGGGCCGGAAGCACCAGCAGGACCAGCAGGACCAGCAGGACCGGCAGGACCAGAAGGCTGCGAGCCGGGCGAGTTCGGTGATGCTGGTACGGTGCTCACGATCGTAATGACCGATGGCGGGATTGTGGTACCAGGAATGCTACTCTCGGGTACAGTTGTTCCGGGAACAGTAGTGCCGGGGATAGTGGTCCCAGGAACAGTGGTTCCAGGAACAGTACTCACGATTGTGACAACGGACTGGCCGGGCTGTCCGGGTTGTCCAGGCTGCGAAGGCTGCGAGGGCTGTCCGGGTTGTCCGGGTTGTCCGGGTTGTCCAGGCTGTTGTCCGGGTTGTCCAGGCTGCGAGGGCTGCGAGGACCGCGAAGGCTGCCCGGGTTGTCCGGGCTGCGAAGGTTGTCCAGGCTGTGAGGGCGATGATCCTGGTGGAAGAGTGCTCACAATCGTAACCACAGATGGCGGGATCGTCGTACCGGGAACGGTTGTTCCAGGAACTGTGGTTCCAGGAACTGTGGTGCCAGGAATAGTGGTACCAGGAATAGTGGTGCCAGGAACCGTGCTCAGGATTGTGACGACGGATTGACCAGGCTGTCCGGGCTGGCCGGGTTGTCCAGGCTGCGAGGGCTGCTGGCCGGGTTGTCCGGGTTGCAAAGGCTGCGAGGGCTGACCGGGTTGTCCAGGCTGTCCAGGCTGCGACGGCTGCTGACCGGGTTGTCCGGGCTGTGAAGACTGCGACGGCTGCGACGGCTGTCCGGGCTGTCCGGGCTGACCAGGCTGCGAGGGTTGGCCAGGCTGCGAAGGTTGACCAGATACTGGGACAGTACTAAGGATCGTAATAACCGATGGAGGGATTGTCATAGGCGGCATAGTGGATCCTGGGACGGTGGTTCCAGGAACAGTAGTGCCAGGGATTGTCGCTCCGGGCATCGTAGTTCCTGGGACCGTACTCAAGATTGTAATGACACTCTCTGCAGGAGGTGGAGAACCAGGTGATGTCGGAGATTCAGGCGAACTCGGTGACGACTCAGGAGAACTTGGCGAGTTAGGCGAGCCTGGCATACTCGGCGATGATTCAGGAGAGCTAGGCGAGCTGGGTGGGCCAGTCGGTTGGACGGTGGATAAAATCGTGATAACCGAGGGCGGAATCGTCGTTCCTGGAATCGTCGTGCCTGGCACAGTCATACCAGGAGCAGTAGTTCCAGGTATTGTCGTTCCGGGAACTGTCGTACCAGGAATAGTGCTCAACATTGTCACAATAGACTGCCCTGGAGTTGGTCCGTTCGGTGACGTGTTTGGAGGAGCTCCAGGAGAGCTTGGCGACGATCCAGGAGCATTCGGCGACGTGTTTGGAGAAGTTCCAGGAGCTTTCGGCGAAGTGTTAGGAGATGTTCCAGGCGAGGCCGGCGACATTCCAGGAGCGTTCGGCGCCGTATTAGGAGAAGTTCCAGGTGAAGCTGGCGATGATCCAGGAGCGTTCGGCGAAGTGTTAGGAGAAGTTCCAGGAGCGTTCGGCGAAGTGTTAGGAGAAGTTCCAGGAGAGGCCGGCGAAGTGTTAGGAGAAGTTCCAGGAGAGGCCGGCGACGTGTTAGGGGAGGTTCCGGGTGAAGCTGGCGATGATCCAGGAGCGTTCGGTGACGTGTTCGGAGACGTGTTAGGAGCGTTCGGTGACGTGTTCGGAGAAGTTCCAGGAGCATTCGGCGATGATCCAGGAGCGTTTGGTGACGTGTTTGGAGAAGTTCCAGGAGCGTTCGGCGAAGTGTTAGGGGAGGTTCCGGGCGAAGCTGGCGATGATCCAGGAGCATTCAGCGAAGTGTTCGGCGACGTGCTAGGAGCGTTCGGTGAAGTTCCGGGGGCGTTCGGCGAACTGTTAGGTGAGGTTCCGGGCGAAGCTGGCAATGATCCAGGACCGTTCGGTGACGATCCAGGAGCATTCGGCGACGTGTTTGGAGAAGTTCCAGGAGCGTTCGGCGAAGTGTTAGGAGATGTTCCAGGCGAGGCCGGCGACGTTCCAGGAGCGTTCGGCGACGTGTTAGGAGAAGTTCCAGGTGAAGCTGGCGATGATCCAGGAGCGTTCGGCGAAGTGTTAGGAGAAGTTCCAGGAGCGTTCGGCGAAGTGTTAGGAGAAGTTCCAGGTGAAGCTGGCGATGATCCAGGAGCGTTAGGCGAAGTGTTCGGCGACGAGTTAGGAGCGTTCGGAGACGTGCTTGGAGAAGTTCCAGGAGCGTTCGGCGACGAGTTTGGAGGAGCACCAGGTGAGTTCGGCGAAGAGTTCGGTGGAGCAGGCGATGATCCAGGAGCGTTCGGCGAAGAATTAGGGGCACCAGGTGAGTTTGACGAAGCTGGAGCCAACGCAGGAGAGCTGACCGGGCAGAACGGCACCGAGGTGGTACACGACATTGAGAAGGTCTGTACTGTGGTCGAACCTCCCAGAGCGTTGATCGCACTGTTCACTTCTCCAATCAGGGTGTTGATAACGCTCGCAAGAGAGGCCGTGAAGGTGCAAGGGATACCGAGACTCTCCTGAATCACAGTCTCGATTACAGTTACGGTTTCCGTCACCTGGGTAATAATTGTCGTGGACTCAGTGGTCAGGCCTGGAGCAGCCTGTACCAGAGCAGTAATAACTCGGGTAATCTGTGTGATTGAGGTCATAATCTCGGTGACAATTGTAGTAATGTCACACACCGAGAAAGAACCAGTACCAGCCGAAACCGACCCGACATTCGCAATGCTCAACTCCAGAGCCGCCAGTGCACTACTTACCGCATCAGCATTGGGTGTAGCTGGTGAGATAGCCGATGCTATCGACGTTGCTGCGCTGCTTATGCCGCTGATCGCACTCACAACCGATGCAGCGCCTCCAGTGGGAGCAGCACCACAACCCGACGATGGCGTAGGGATGATACAAGTCTGTGGACTCTTGGTGAGAGCAGACACTGCAGGAGGCGTGGGGTTGATTGGCGAGCTGGACTGCGAAGCAGGAGAGCTGTTAGCAGGCTGAGAAGGAGGAGAACTGTTAGCAGGCTGAGGAGGAGAACTGTTAGCAGGCTGAGAAGCAGGAGAGCTGTTAGTAGGCTGCGAGGCAGGAGAGGTGTTAGCAGGCTGCGAAGCAGGAGAACTGTTAGCAGGCTGCGAGGCAGGAGAACTGTTAGCAGGAGGTGCTGGCGAACTGCTGGGAGGCGGTGCTGGGCTGCTCGAAGGAGTGCTGCTGACGGGACACAGTTGCAGCGACGTCGTGCATGGAGGCGACGTAAATGACGGCACAACTGTAGAGGAGCCAAGAGAGCTGAGCAGGCTGTTGACTGCTGTAATGAGTGCATTAATCTGCTGCACAACCGCTGGAGAACTAGCACAAGGAAGTCTGAAGTTGAAGAACACCTGCTCGAGAACTGTGACTATTTGTACAATATCTGTGACCGTCGTGGATGACGGTGACGGGGGCGGCGAAGGCAAGGAGCTGGACAGTTCCGTAATGACTCGAGTGATATCAGTGATGACCGTCGTCAACGTCGACGAGACAAAGGTAATATCACACTCGGTCACGTAGGTGATTGTCACGGCAATTCTCTCCACAGACGTCAAGCTCTGCTCGATAATCGTTACAGAGTTGTCAATGACTGTCACATCTACGGTCGAAGTGCTGACCGTAGAGCTGACTGAGTTGACAACGCTGGCAACACTGCTCAAGGCGACGGTTGCGGCCGAGGCACCACCAGCTGCTGAACTGCATCCGCTTGAGGGTGTAGCTGAGATACAAGTCGACGTAGGGGGGGGAGTGGTGACTGGCAGAGACGCAGTCGACGTGGGAGGACTGCTGGGAGGCTGTGAAGCAGGTGGGCTGCTAGGAGGCTGCGAAGCAGGAGGGCTGCTAGTAGGCTGCGAAGCGGGAGGACTGCTGGGAGGCTGCGAAGCGGGAGGACTGCTGGGAGGCTGCGAAGCGGGAGGACTGTTGGAAGTCTGCGAAGCAGGAGGACTGCTCAGAGGCGGCGCTGGTGAACTGCTGGGAGGCGGTGCCAGGCTGCTCGAAGGAGTGCTGCTGACTGGACACAGCTGTACTGAAGTTGTGCATGGAGGCGAAGTGAATGGCGACACAACGGTGGGATCGCCAAGAGAGCTGAGCAGGCTGTTTACGGCCGTTATAAGAGCATCGATCTGCTGCACAACTGCGGGAGAGTTCGCACAGGGAAGTCTGAAGTTTAGGAAAATCTGCTCCACAACCGTGACTATCTGAACAATATCCGTCACCGTCGAAGACGAGGGTGATGGAGGTGGTGAGGGCAGGGAGCTGGACAGTTGTGTAATGACTCGAGTGATATCAGTGATGACCGTCGTCAACGTCGACGAGACAAAGGTGATATCGCACTCAGTCACATAAGTGACTGTCACGGCAATGTTCTCCACAGACGTCAAACTCTGCTCAATTGTAGTGATCGAGTTGTCAATGACTGTCAGATCTACGGTCGAAGTGCTGACCGTAGAGCTGACTGAGCTCACAACGCTGGCAACACTGCTCAGCGCACTAGTCGCAGACGACGCATCACCTGTCGCTGTACTGCACCCACTTGAAGGCGTTGGTGACAAACACGTCGACGTAGGGGGAGGGGTGGTGACGGGCACAGAAACAGTCGATGTTGGAGGACTGCTGGGGGGCTGCGAAGCGGGTGGAGAGCTAGGAGGCTGCGAGGCAGGAGGACTGCTTAGAGGCGGCGATGGCGAGTTCTGAGGAGGTGGAGAGCTTGCAGGGCTCGAGGGCGGCGCGGTGCTGAAACATAGGGGCAGCGACGTTGTGCATGGAGGAGGCGAGAAGGGTGCAACCTGCGTAGAGCTTCCTAGACTCTGCAACAGTGCATTGACAGCCTGGATGAGCGAGTTGATGTCCTGAATGATGGTCGATGAGTTTGTGCAAGGAACTCGGAAGTTCAGGAAGACTTGCTCAATAACAGTGACTATCTGTACAATCTCGGAAACAACAGAGCTTGAGGGCGGTGAAGAAGGCTGGACAGTACCCACCACGGACGTGATGACGGTGGTAACGTCAGTAACAAGCTGGGTGAGGACAGTGGTGATGAAGGTGATGTCGCATTCCGTCACGAAAGTGATGCTCATAGCAATGTTCTCCACAGACGAAATGCTGGACTCAATAGTAGTAATAGAGCTCTCAATAACGGTCACATCAATGGTCGACGTGCTCAGCGACGAGCTGACAGAACTAACGACGCTAATGACGCTGCTGATGGCACTCGAAGCCGATGACACTGCCCCTGTGGCCGTGGAGCATCCAGAGGATGGAGTCGGCGAGATGCAAATCGACGACGGCGCAGGGGTGGTGACGGGGACGGTTACAGTCGAACTGGATTGAGGGAACGAACTCGGCGAAGCTGAGCCAGGACTACTACTTGTGAGACCACTCGGGGTGCCACTTGGCGTAGTAGTCGACTCAGTTGACGATAAAAAAGGACTTCTCGTCTGAGTAACAGTCACGGTTTGAGCAGAACAAGGTTCGGTCACAGATTCCGTCACAGTTGACGGAATGCAGGCTGACGGCGAGCAGGGACCTGTCACTGTCTCTGGAATAGTGACGGTCTGGGGGACGGTGATCGTCTCTGGCGGAGCAGTTACGGTCGCAACTGTACCCGGCAGGGGCACAGTAACCGTCTCTGGTACTGTCACAGTCTCGGGCACAGTCAATGTCTCTGCTGGAGCAGTGACAGTTTCGACAGAGTTCTGTCCAGGAATCGTGACGGTTGTCGGTACAGGCGATGTCACGGTAACCGGGATGGTGACCGGCACAGTCACAACTTGTCCAGCCTCGGTGACAGTGACGGGAGGGCCGACAACAGTGGAGCCGGGAATGGTAACCGTCTGGGTCACGACCTCGGGTGACTGAGCCGGCTCAGAGGGGACTGCGACAGGAGTCGTAGGCAAACATGAAGCAATAGTGATAACAGTTGTAACGGTGTGCTCCGAGAGATCGGGCAGCAGCGTAGACAATGTGGCAGTGAACGGGTTCTGGTACTGACCATCTGGACCCAAGGGCGCAGAGACAGTCCAGGTTGCAGTCATGGTTTCTTGGAAGATGAGCTTGAAGGTGTAGGTGAACGGGACGCTGACTTCAGCACAGCATCCTGTACATGTTCCACTACCGCCGCTGGTACCGGTAGGCCAGAACCAGAAGCAAGCATTGGCGGATCCTGACAAGTATGTCAGGAGTCCGAGAAGAAATATGAGATTCATCTCGGAAGATGGTTGTTGCAGAGACTCTTCAGTTGTACAACGACCTTCTTTACGATGGAATTTACACTCAATAGGAATCACAAAAGATTGAAGGGTGATCAAAACTTTGATGAGGGCAATGAGTGCTTGCCTTGATGGAACTCGGAGCGGGGTTCCTGCCTCTATATATGTGCGTGCCGTGGAGAGCTGGACGGTGCCGGTGCTTGCAGACTAACATCTGAACAAGCAACTAAAGTTGGATCTAATGACGAATGGTTAGCGCTGTCACACTGAAGTGAAGTTTAACGTATTTTTGGCAGGCAATATAGCGTGCGGAGTTACAGATTGTCTCAGTAAAAGTAATGTCGTCGCTGGAGGGTCGCAGCGGACTCATCTGAAGACAACACGCCTTGTAGCGAGCAGTTCTATTTGGGTATTACGGTTAGTAGCAGTCTTTCACCTGGGCGAGACCAATATGGCGTAGTGTGTATGTGCCGGCCTTATTGGCCGAGATGTAGTCACAATTGCAGGTCGTAATATGCGAAACGTGTGCACCTGTGGGAGAGCCAGGCATGCTAGATTGATGAAGTCTAGTATTAAGGTTGCGTGCAAAGTTTTGGTAAATTAGACTTCAGCTGCCATGCAAGCCAAAGAAGAATCCGGTGAACCTCAGACACAGCTAATAGATGTGAGTATAACAAAACATTGTTACGTGGCCGAGAACCAGCTACTTTGAATCCACCGCAACCGACCGAGTCGGCCCGCACAAGAGCGTCACAGTTTGGATGTTTATTGATTGGGCCGTATCAAGATGCAGCGGAGAGAGTGTCTAGCGTAAAGCCCTCGAGACAGCCGATCCTAGCCCAGTACCTTGTTCCTGCATGGGATCCCCAATGTGGGGTTAGTCCGACAGCTGATAGTGCAGGAAGCCGTATGGCGTAAAGACGTAGAGCCGATGGCAGGTATTGGCGAGTCAAAAAAAATCATCTGCCTTCTGTTGTGCAGTTGTAAGTCGATTTGGCGTTATCTGGGGTGTGCAGTACACCTCACGTCGTCGGCAGTTTATAGGCCCATAATGCTTGTTCACTACAGTGAATTCGTCCCAAAAGAGCCAATATCGGATTTGGAAAAACAAACCATTCGGGCCAACTCCGCTGTGGCTGCTACTCAGTTTCTGTCCATAATACAAAGTGCAGAACAGATAAATATAGAAGCGTATTCCCCGCCTGACTTCAGTCTCACGATATTCCAGGTGGCTGTTTCAGAGTATCTTTCACAGTTGTCTCAGAGTCGCGCTTCCACCGATGCTACACAATATGATGAACGCGCATATCAAAGAAGAAGATCTATCGGGGTTTACCGAGCACTCCCAGTTGGACGCCGGGGACTTCCTCGATGACCCGTCGGGCAGCATGAGTGAGCTTGAGTACATGGCCGGGTGTATGGCGACAACGCGAGACTTCGCTGAACTGCCGTACAACGGCAAGACCGAGACAGAGGGCCCTTTCCACGAGGGATGCGGGGCAACCCGTGAGGGCAGCATCCTAAATGGGACTGACGCCTCGAGCTCTGGCATTTCAGGTGGCTTCGCAGCTGGTGTCGCGTCGCGTGCGTACACCAGCAGCCGCCAGTCAAACCGCAGCCGCTTCGACCGTCTGTCAGCGCACCACCCCATCCTCGAACACTCGCCATCCCAGTCGAACTCGTCAACATCCTCGTCCCCAGGCACCTCTGGGCCGTCGTCAGCCACGTCGGGGTCAAGCACGCCGAAGCGAGGCCGATCAGGTCCCTTCAACCAGATGTGCCGTGTCCAACGCGTGGTTCACAATGCAACAGAGGAGGACCTCAAGTCCATCTATCTGTACTACACACGCAACCGCCCGATTATCAACGTGGAGCTGCCTATCTGGATCTCTGACTCTCCTCGCGTTCCCCAAGTGCAGTCTCCTGGTCCAGTCCCGAACACCGTTGCTCGCGTCGTCAACAACCGGATCCAGCAGCTGCTGGCCACTGATGAAGTGGCCGACTTCATTGCAGCTACACGTGTAGACCTTGATCCTGTGCTCAAGGTTCTTCGTTTGTGCCTAGCGTCGGATGTACAGAACCCTGGTCAGAAGGAGGTCAACTTTCCCTGGCTCAGAGAATGAGCGATCCGGGGTGACTGGTGGAGTTTACGGGTGTGGATGCGTTGAAGACTGAAGAGACGTGATAATGAGAGACACGGAACATGTAAGGAACATTGAAAGGAACATTGAAAGGAACATGAGAACATTAAGGGGCATTGCGGAACATCGAGAGGAACACTGTGCGAATAACGCTGCAACAGAGCAAGCCTAAGCACCCAGGACGAGAAGAATGGAAGGAACACACTAGACAACACTTGTATAGACTAATATTATTTATTCACGGTACGACTATGTTTCAAAGCCAAAAAATACCAAATGCTCGAACTACTGATATCGAGCAAAAAAATGCCTCGAGCCGGATTCGAACCGACGATCTTATCATTACTAGTGATACGCCTTACCAACTTGGCCATCAAGGCTTTCTTATGCTGAAAAATCGCTAGGACCTATAACCCTTAGCCCTCCATCGAGATATTTTAGATGATTTCCGTACAAACCAATGCCATGTACTAAGCCTCTAAGCAATGGGTGAGAAGTACAAACGATAAAAGATTTAGTCCGCCCCGAATGTGGGAACATCGTGTTAACGATGCGAATAAGTAAAGACCGGATCCGAGTGCGTGTGCCAAATACACTTCAATAGTGGATGAATCACATCAACTGCACTTCAACGCAGTATTCGATCTAGGATGAAATTAAAACCAACCTTAGCTTTGGTTCTCAATACATAACTGCTTGCTTGCAGTAGTTGATTAATGATACCATTGCTGAAACCTGGTGTATGTCGAAACCTGGTGTTTGCTGTATGTCGACCTAGATATGATCTATTGCACATGAACTGTGATTATTGAATTCACGCAAAAAGTGAGTCATGCTTTATTGGTAAACATTAATGCCGTTAAGAACCCGTGCACAGGGGATGCCTGAAACTCGTTGCTCGGGATATCTCGATCTGAGAGCAAGGCGTCGGTAAATAGCACACTTCAAATATTGAATACAGATACATAAAACAAAAACCAACAACATAAGTAGTTATACAAACTTCGGCGTCCTTGCCCTGTCCATGTCGTGCCAGTATGCAAACGGCTTTCTTGACGGGCATGATCGTCCATTGCACTGTGAGAGCTTCACAGGCCACGCGATATTCAGCGTTCGAGTCTTTCTGGACCTCTAGATCTCAACAGCCTTTGCAGCTTTCTCAGGCTCCTTCTCCTCAATCTTCTCTGAGGCCGGTTCTGACTCAGGAGCCGGCTCGGGGACAGCCGGCTCAGGGGCAGCCGTCTCTTCAGGCTCGGGGACTGAAGGTTCCGTTTTCGTTTGAGATACCGCAGCTACACCATCGGCCTCGTCATCTGGCTCGATCTTGGGAGCTGGGCCCGACGACATGTTGTTCCAACGGGTGAGCAGCTGGTATGACCGTTCCTGGAACTTGTATTTCGTCTCCAAGGGAATATCCTCTGGCTTGATGTTTAAGATGGCCTTCAGCACCTTGTTGACCTTTGTCTGGCGGATAATCGATAGTTCCAGATTGGGGATGTCCTCTAGTTTGGTCAGGTAGTCGGAGAGGGCCGGGATGTCGTCCTCGGTGGGAGGTCCTTTGCTGAGGAAGCCCTTTTGCAGTTTGTGGCGTACTGCCAGAGACAGGTTCGTGCGATAGACGGAGCTTTTGGCGAGCTCCTTGGCCGATGGCATGGGACTGCTGAGTCTTGATTTCTTGAGCTTGGTAGAGGTTGGCGCCGGTGAGGCCGAGGTAGACGAAACAGACTTGACTAGTTTCGATTTCGTGGGAGCCGGCTCATCATTGGCCTCGCTGTCTGCGGACTCTTCCACGGCTTTCTCTGGCTTCTTTCTTTTGACTGGCTTGGCTGCTGGGTCGGCCTTTGCTTTCGCCTTAACTTTCGGTTTTGGCGCAGCGTCTGCTTCGGGTTCGGCTGCGGGCTCGGCAGGAGCATCGCTGATGAGATCGTCCAGTGATGGAGGGTCTGCAGCGATGCGGTAGGCTTGTAGCAGCGTCTTGTTTTTGCCCTTTTGAGCAACAAAGTCGAGAGCTTCCTGCGACGATAATGGCTTGATCTCGCCCTTGGCAGCCCACATGTAATTGACGTCGTTGAAGAATCGGACGGGCCAGTGCTGATCGCTGGCACCCTTCTTGTTGCTCGGCTTGGGTTTTGCCTTGAGGACCTCGCTACTGATGACGGTTTCATCGACAACCTGAGTTAGAGGGTGTTGCGAGCAGTTGTAGCTACACCGGTCGCAATGCCGTGATATAACATACCATGCCTGGCCACCAGGGGTAACCCTTGAGCTTTGCGCGGACTACAGAGCCCGGAACAAACGACGCGGCGTCATTGCCATTGGTAGCGTCACCGCCGTTGGTGCTCATTGTCGAGATCGTGGACCGGAGGGGCAGTTGACGGCGGAGGGTGCACTACAGGGGGAGGCCGGGCAATCGCAGGCGCGGGGCGGGTATAGGCGGATGCAATTGGCCGGAGCACGGGCTGGCAGACGAGAAGTGTGGATGTGGACGAAGCCAAACGATAGCAAATTTCAGTTAGTAGAGGTTTGAGGCCTCACGACGAAGTGGTGAACCGATGGCACAGGGCGGGTAACCTGGGGTTCGCCAGGGGAAGGGCAATCGGCGGATCATGCCGACACGGCTGGCTTGGAGCGTGCTTAAGCGCGGAAGAGAGGCCGACAGCGGGATCAGGCATATGGCAGAGCTAGGATGAACGAGGCAAAAGAGCGGAGCAGCGCAGAGCTTACGTGCCCTGCATTAGCAGGTACAGCTTAGCGGCCCGTTCAGGCTCGATAGATAGAGTTAGAGTGGGCTGCCGTTGGCCGTTAAGCAGGAGCTGAGCAGGAGTTAAGCAAGTCATTGGCAGGAGTTAAGCAGTTTGAAGGGGTATTTCAATCCCCCACGCCAAGAGTGACATCATAGAACCTGGCGGAGATTCAGTCAGCGTTGGGGGGAAGGGGTGCATGAAGAATGCCGGTTGGTGGGGACGTGCACTAGATTACTAGATCCGGCGGCAGCTAGTGAGGCCGTACCGTAGGGGTCGTATACCAGCGAGTATACAGTACTCGAGTAATACAGTATAAAAGAGTTACAATATTACAGTACAACTGTTGTGCTGTTATGCTGTTGTAATGTTACAAATCACATGGTACTGTCTGACACGCGCTGTGTGTCGGGCCAGTCGGGCTGGAATCCCACCCATACCGCTGATCTCGGAGCGCGGCACCGTGGGGCCCGCCGGTCACATGAAGCTGACTCAAATCACTCAGCCCGGCCGGAACGAAATTCCCCAGTATCATCTAATACCACATAGTACCATTAAATGGGATAACCTTTAGCTTCAGCTTATCTCTGCCGCCAAAGCTTGCTTTATCCAGCCAACGGCGCCCATGCTTTAAGCTGGGATTCAGGGGGTAAATTTCGCCATTTGGTTTAAACGGGTGGGATCGGCGGCATGCAGGTGGAGATGCATTATGACTGCGCGTGGAAAGAAAATTCGTAACGGACCGACCGTATAAAAACAGCACCACCCCTCCGGCCCGTGTGACGGATTAATTTACGTGTGTAACCGTTTGATTAGCTCTCGCTAGGTACAACCAGCTTGCCAGTTTAACGTTGAGACGACCGTCAAAACGACCGAGACGAGAGTCTGTTAGATTACGCTAATAACCTGTTCCCCACAGCGTTTCCAACCTTCCACTGTAATCTGTGTCCGCTCCGCGTCGTCAGCTCAAGTATAAAGAGCACCTGAGGTGGATGCTTTGGCCTTTTTACGACTACCCTCGACCTGTTAGACTTTGCATTTTTACGTCATACCTTCGCCTCTGACCTTCGCATTTAACGCGTGGCTTCGTACTATAGACTTTACGACAGCTACACCTGGCCTTCGCTGGACGTCGCCACTCATCTGAGAACTCTCATCTGAGAACTCGCATCTACAAACTATTCTTGGGTCGAATCATCACCGACCCGACTTATACCTGGGCTCCGCTTAGGCTCTATTTATCTGACCTCTGGTTTACTTTCGCATCACCATGGCTGTCAAGCAATACACATTCCGCGACCAGATCAAGGACTTCCCATGGGTCCAGCTCGCCGTCATTGCGGCTATTCGCTTTGCTGAGCCCATCTCATTCACATCGCTATTCCCCTATGTCTACTTCATGGTCAAGTCGTTTCTACACGGCAAGCATGAAGACGAGGTCGGGCGATACGCTGGTTACATCTCAGGCATGTTTGCCCTTTCTCAGTGCCTGACGGGCATCTTGTGGGGCCGCATGTCGGACAAGTACGGTCGCAAAAAGATTGTGCTTGTTGGCCTCATCGGCTCAGCATTCTCGCTCATGATGTTTGGCCTGTCCAAGAACTTCTGGATGGCCATGGCCGCGCGTTCCATGGCCGGTCTGCTCAACGGCAACGTCGGCGTTGTTCGCACCTCGATTGGCGAGATCGCCGTCAAACGCCGGCATCAGGCCCTCGCCTTTTCGATCATGCCCCTCTTGTGGCAGGTTGGCTGCGTCATTGGGCCCATGGTCGGTGGTTTCCTAGCCAGCCCAGTCGAGGCACACCCGCACTGGTTCGACCCTGGACACGGCGGCAAGCTCGTGCACGGAGAGCTCGAGCTCTTCACTGAATACCCGTTTCTGCTGCCCAACATTGTAGTCAGCGTGATTCTGCTGTTCAGTGCTGCGGTTGCGTTTCTGTTTCTCGACGAGACGCATCCTGATCGCAAGTACGACTATGACTTTGGCCGTGTCCTTGGCCGTGGCATCACGCGCATCTTGTTCGTTGGTCGTGGTTCGCCAAGCTCCGTTGAGACACCTGACTACAAGTCGGCTTTCGAGGAGTCGCAACTGCATATATCAGACGAGGAGGCCCAGCAAACGCCGCTTCTGGGCCCGCGTTCAGAAACCCCCGGTGCTCATTCTGCCAGCGCTCATGCTGACCTGCCCGAGGTCGACCAGCGCTGGAGCGCTATCCTTGTTCCTGGAATTCGCAAGCTGCTCATGTGCATGTTTTTCATGTCGCTGCACACGGTTGTGTTTGAGGAGCTTCTACCCATCTACCTCTCGACAGACGTCAAGTTCGGACTTCCTGGCCAGCGCGGTCCGTTCCCTGGAGGTCTTGGTTTCGAAGCTAGCGATGTGGGCGTTGTGCTGAGTGTGTGTGGAGTCATGGGTATTGTGCTGATGGTGTTCGTGTACCCCAACGTTGACCGACTGTATGGCACTGTCGGCCCCTTCAAGATCATGATCAAGGGACAGCCATTTGTGTACTTTGGTATGCCGTTCCTGCTCTACCTATTGAACTTTTCGCGCAGCACGATGTTCCTGCTCATCAATGCGTACATGATTCTGCGTACGGTGTTCAACTCGATGTCGTACCCAGGCCTGTTGCTGCTCATCAACCGGTCTGTTGATGACAAGCGTCACTTGGGAGTTGTCAACGGGTGCACGCAGGTCGTTTCGGCCATGGCGCGCGCCATGGGTCCTATTGTGTGGGGGTACTTCATGACGAGCGGCCAAGCTCTTGGTCACGGAGAGCTGCCATGGTGGCTGTTGTCGCTTGTGGCTATTGCGGGTGCCGCCTACTCGAGCACCATTGAGGACAAGGAGGAGGATGACGACGATGAGGAGTAGAGTGGCAGTAAAGTGGGGGAGTTAAAAGTGGAGGAGTAGAAAAGACTACGACTAGGGACAGAGCATCGCCGTATGGCACGGGCTAGTCAGGATAGAAGGATTTTTTATATGAATGCATTTTCTGTAAGACTAGCTAAAAGATTACCCCGCCAGTAGTGCCTCGTACCCCTAGATTGGTATACGGCTTTGACCAAACGGTTGCAGGCTAAAGATGCATGGCGATTCCAAATGCGGATACTTCACCTCAAACCGGACAACGGTTCCTGACCGGCCATGCCAAACGCAGTGGAGTGCATTTTGACGTGGACCCTGGCAGGGCACTTGCCGAGTTGGGCTACAGGCCCGACTATCGGCACACACGCGTTGATTTGACCACATTACAAGTTACTAACAATAATATATAAGCTGTGCTACAGACACTCGCCCTGCTCCATAACCAATCTCAAAAACAACGCGCAATAAAAAAATAACAACACAGACTCGTATACTGCATACATTAGGGGGGACAGACACCACACGACAGTTGCGGAAGCCTCTACTGTGGGCGCGACTGCAAGTGCGGGTGTGGGGGCAGATACCGCTGCTGCTGCTGCTGCTGTTGCTGGGGCATGGCGTTGAGGTATTGGTTGTAGGCGGCGGCCTGCTCGGGCGAGATGTATACGTTGTTGGGGATGCCAGCCTGGCCGGGAACACCTCGAGGGCCGAGGTGGGCGCCGTGCTCGTCAACGAGGCCTTGGCCCGCGTGCGGAGCAAGCCCACCAAGACTGTTGGGGTCCGACAGCTGCTGCGGGGCCTGCTGCTGGAGTGGCGGCTGCTGCTGGACGGGCTGCTGGCCCGGCTCGCCGTTCTGGCCGTCCTCGGGCGCATTAAGGCACGCCTGGATGAGATTCTTGCCCTCGGGCTTGGTGACTAATGGCTGTAGCTTGGGCGTCGTAAACGTGTAGACAAGACCCGTCTCCGACACAACCAGTAGCAGCACCTGGGTGCCCGTCAGCACCGACAGCTCATAGGCCTTCTTCATTATTCCCGCCTTGCGCTTTGAAAAGGTGATGTGGCGGCGCGACTTGTCCTGGATGAACTTGATCTCAATCTTCCGCCTTTCGCGTCCAGGCTTGCGGTCGTCGTCGTCGTCATCGTCTTCGTCAAGGTTGGCGCCGGCCGCTGGGTTGGCCGAGGCCGCAGCGCCAGGGGCCCGACGGGCCTGCGAGCCCTGCTGCGCCAGATCGGAGCCGGGCATGACGGGGTCCACGAGAACGTTATCTGATGACATGTTGGTGTTGTATAGAGGGTCGAGTGGGTCGAGTAGGTTAGACGTTCTGCGAGTTAGTCGGGCTCTAGTGGGCTTTGAGGCTTTAGTGGGCTTTTAGTCCGTTTTAAAGGTCAGGTAGTCAGGATGCCAGGTTGTTGTCAGTATCGCGTCAGATGTCATGTCACGTCTAGTTTGAGTCGATTTTGGGGCATGAATGTCTGGGCGCAAAGGGCATTGCTCGGCCGGTTCGAGGGCGTGGCACGCGTCAGGCCCGGCGGGGTCCGTCACAGCGACGGCCGTCAGCTCAACAGCAAGCATTGATTGTTGACGGCTACACGTGAAGGCCGAGCCGATGGCGTCAGATAGCAGACAAGGCCGTGACGGAGAAGAGAGCGGACACGACGACAATAACGGGATGGGACAATCAACGAGTGGCGGCAACGGTGACGACACTGTAGCATCGCCATGAACTACAACAACCGTTTGGGCGTCCGACGGTTGACCTGCCTAAACGGACCAAAAGCGAGGCTCGAAACAGACTTACCAAAATAACCCAATTGAGGCGAGCACTGAGACCTGGCGATGGGGGGATTACTACCAACCGAGGGCGCCGGGAGACAAGGGAGGAGTGGGATTCGGGCACTAGAGGGCAAACAGATGCACTGGGAGGGAGTGCGAATCGCCAGTGAACCAAAGGAAAATGAGTAAAGTCAACCGTGACTTTTGCAAAGAAATTCGGGGAAAGGTTAGAGTACCCAAAATGACCCCAGCTTTAGCTGACCCCACTGAAGGGCTGCTGGCGGGTTGTGGTTGTTTTGGCTGGCAGGGTAGCGGGCGCGGGAATGAGCTGGCTGGGGCAAAAGCAAGTGCAGCAGCGCAGTGCCAAATTTCCAGCCACAAAAGCAAGGAAAGCACCCTAGAAACTGCTTTTTGCTGCCTTATGAGGGCTAGGGCGCTGCTCGAGGTTGCGCCCTAGGCGACGCAGCTCCGCAGGCGACCGCGCCAGGGCACGAGCTTTAGGCCCAAACCAGGCCTGGAATGAGGATCCATCAGATGTGCGTCCGGCAATTAAAGCCCGTCGGAGAGCCGTCTGTAAGCTGTCGACTAGCCTTACACGGTCAATGGTGGGCACAGCACAAAATTGCCACAAAATGCATCTCAAGCCAGCATATCAGCGGGGGCCCGGTTGCTTTTTGGCCATTTGGTGGCATGGAAAGTTGTGGCTGGTTGCTTTTTGTCTTGCAGCGCGCCCGCTCATTGGCTGCTGCCACAAGGACATCAGGGCAAGTTACGGGCGAACCCAGGTGGTTGCGTAGCAAAAGCAAGCCAGGAAGTCTGACGAGTAGCCGGTTGCGCCCGAGGGCGTGTGTTGTGGTTGTTTGTGCCAGCCCAACTGCCACAACACTGGGCACTGTAGCAAGCGTGCCCTTCCATCAATCCTGGTTGGGGCATGACTCGTCGCTCCCAACATCCCGAGATCGGCCAGCCCTGCGGTGAGCTGGCCGGGCCGGCTGGTGGGCCGTGGTAAGGGCCAGGCCCCAATTGGCCGGATTGTGCTAGCGCCGCCGATCCGTCTGCCCTGGCCGCCAGCTGCCTGCACCGGAGCGGGGTTGGCCTGGTGCTGCTGTGCGTTTCAAATGCCATCTAGGTGGCCTTCCAGCGGAAGTCCCGGGCAGCGCCCCGGGCTTTGTCCGGCGCTCGGCCCAGCATTGCGGCATTGCCTATCATTGGGTGATATTCGGCTATTGTCGCCCCGCCATTAGCTGTTGGGGCCCCAGTTTCGCTCCCAAACCTACAGGCATCCCTGCCCTCCCGTAGGGTCCTGCCGAAAGCAGCATGTGATCCTGCCTAGACTCGTCAAAACCCGCTGCAGGCGTATGCGCCCGCCGCTTCTTGGCCGCGGTCTGCCGTCCAGCAGCTGATGTCTAAGATCCAGCGTCAAGCATCGCGCGGCGTGACAGTAGACGATAGAGATGTAAAGTAATCCAGATTGCAGTGCAGTAGACAGAGTAGAATGCTGTAAGTAGAGTGTGGGAGTATAGGCTGATAAGGTTGTGAGAAGACAGTAGTGAAAGTATAAGGTTGTGACAATAGAGTTGTGAGTACAGTTGTGAGTACATTTGTGGGTACAATTGTGAGTACAGTTGTGAGCAGTGTTATGAGTAGTGTTGTGAGCATAATACAGTGACGTGATATACCAGTCAATTAGCTGGTGCAGTCTGGTACCAACTAGACGGTGTTTCCAGATATGAATAATCAAGGTATATAACTGTCGTTATAGACTCGAAACACAAGTGGATATCGTGATATAGTCTGTTGCACACTGGGATGGAAGATAATTATCATGGCCTCTGGACTTATAGCACTGTAGAGGTCTAAGCTGCTTAGCCATACTGAGGCTCACTGAGACCCTAGCCATACTGACTCTTACTTCCTCTTACTAGCTACTATCACTACTTTGCCTGACTGAACTTACCTCACTGGACTCACCTTCGACTACATTATTCGTCAATTCTGTAGACCTAGTCCTTGTAGACATTCCTCAAGATACCTTGTAGACAGGCTGTAGCAGCTTGTAGGCCAGCTTGAGCCAGTCTTCACCGCCGCTCGCCCCTGCCCACGCGAAATCCTTGTATCCATCGTGTCGGCATCGTGATTTCCAACGCGCAAACGTTACCGCGACAACTGCCTGCAGCATCCCGAGCTGTCAGATACCTGCTGTCAACCGCTGTCAACCGCTGTCAACCACGCTCGACCCCGGCTCCGCCAACTGCCAGTTTGTCAGCTCAGCGCGCGGCTGGTTGTTATTGTTTTGCCTCATTTGCTTTTTTGCTGCATCGCTCACATGCCTGTTTGGGACCAGGCGCGGCAACCATATTAAGGTAAACATACCCACCCGCCTTCTTCCCCCCTTCACCATCAACCGCTGGAACCTAACCGGTAAACATTCCAGGGTTATCCGGCCGTCGTCTCCATCTCTACTTCACGTACCAAGCGCGTCCACACCTCTCCACACACCATGAGCAAGCTGAGCCTACTGAAGAAGCCCGAGCTGGTCGAGCTCGCCAACGAGCTGGGCGTCTCTGCCGACGGCTTCAAAGCCGACATTGAGGCCCGCATCCTCAAGTTCCTGTCGTCCAACTCCGAGTATGGCACGAACCCCAAATACGCGCCCTACTTGGCCGTTTCGCCGACCAAGCGTCGAGCCACGCCTGCTTCTGCGTCTGGCTCGCTGACCCCTGGACCCTCTGGTCTTTCGCCAAAGGTCGCTGCTACGCCTAGCACGCCCAGCCACTCCAACAACAAGCCCGAAGATGACGATGAGGAAGATGACGAGGACGAGGACGAGCCAAAGGAGTCGGCTCTTAAGGCGACGCTCGCTTCCGCTGAAGAGGACCTCGAGACACTCGGCGGCAAGTTCACCGAGGCTGCTGAGTCCGCCTACGACTGGGTCGTCGACACCACCAACTCCGTCACCGACGCCCTGCTCAACCTCACCGAGGACACGCGTGTGCAGCTCAGCAATATCCAGCTCATCAACGCGCTGTGGGTTCTGTTTGAGTTTGGCCTCATTGCCCGCTCCCTCACGGCCTACAAGTGGACCATCCCGACCAACTGCGCTGAGACCAAGGCCATTGCGCACCATCTCGCGCCCCTCGGTGTCTGGTACTCGCTGTCGGTGGTGTTCCCGCTGTTTGTGGCCTACTTTGTCAACTTCACCGTGCCCAAGCCCGGATCGGTACCTGACACGCCCGCGCGCCGAACGCGTGCTGCCGCTGCTGCCACCGCTAAAGCGCCCCAGTACGTGCCGTTTGACCCGCTCGTGTTCACGCTGACGCGCACGCTCGTCGCGTACCTGCTATACGCGAACCCGCTCAACCTGCTGGTTGTGCCGGCGCACTGCCTTTGCCTGGCCCGTCTTGTCGGCGAGATCAGCAAAGCCACCGTCGCCATCCACGGCGCGCTCGGCGACCTGCCCTACGTCACGGGTGTCACGTCCATTGTCGTGACCATCTACCAGGCTGCTCTTTAGACGGACCTGCCCTTGTGTAATGTAGTCATGGACCTATGTATTCTGCCGGTGTTATTGCTTAATATAGGATTATAAGCCGAGTAAGACGGGAGCTGCATCGACCAGATGTATGTATATTCTTGGTCAGTTGTACGTTCTTAACACTGCCTGGCCTTTCGTATTTATTTCATATTGGATCCACACTTGATATGCGTGATACTGTTTGATAACCCGCTAGATGTTTGATGACCTGCTTGATGACCTATTCGGTCATTTATCGGTCCCATTGGGCTGTTATCGTCAGATCGAGGTGCATAACTGCTGCTGTCAAACCTTAAAGACGACTATAACTGCACGCATCCAGATATCAGTTATTAAATTCTACAATTTAGATACTCATTGGTTTGTGCATTCTAATTTGACATTCATTGGTTTACTAGATATTATAAAGGCCGATACCTTCTGTGGGATCATAAGGTAACAACTAGCTTCTTGGCGGAGACGCCCTTAGCCAGCTCCTCGGTCGCAGCCTGGAAGGCATCGAGACTGGATCCGACAACGTCAGCGGGTGGAAACGAGGCGTACTCGCCCTCGGAAAGAGCATGCGACAGGAAGTCGTTGAAGATGTGCTGGAAGACAGCGTTGTTACCTTCAGGTTTGACCTGGATCCACTTGGCCTCGACCCCGGGAGCCACATCGGGAGGAACGAAGAAAGACGAAGCAATGAACTTAGAGCCGTTGGAAGCAGCCACAATCTTGGAGCTCTCGGTGACGCCTGAAGTCGCTACAAACGTGCCCGCCAGCGTCTTGCCCTTGAGGGCAGCGATAATATCGTCAATGGTCGAGTCTTTCTTGTAGTCAAACACCTGCGAGGCGCCTAGCTTGAGGATCTTGTCGAAATTGTGCGGGGATGCCGTGGCTACAACATCGTAGCCAGCCGCGACAGCCAACTGCACTGCATTAGACCCGACACTCGAGGCTGCACCCCAAACCAGCACGGTTGTATCGTGGTGTTTCGGGCGCGGAACCTGGGGTAGGTCAAGGGCCAGGTACCCTGCATAAAAGAGCCCTGCAGTAGCGGTTGCAGCGCCCAAAGGCAGAACGCACGCGTCGGTGAAAGAAAGGGAGTTGGGGATCTTGCTGACTAGCCACTGGCTCAGCACCACGTACTGCTGCACGCCTCCCTGGCGGGAGTCTTCAGCGAGACACCCGCGGGCCAGCGCCAACACGCGGTCGCCTTCATTGAAAGTGGAAACGCCCTTGCCCACGGCGGTAACGACACCGCTGACGTCGTGGCCGAGAATAGCCGGCCAATGGGGCACGAATGAAGGATTCGACTGAGCATAGCTGTCAATGGGGTTGACAGCAACAGCTCGCACATTCACGACAATCTCATCGGCCCCGGGAGTCGGGTACGGCACCTCTTTGACGACGAGCGTCTTGGACTCGGCCGATTCAAACACTGCAGCCGTGTTGGTGGTCATGATAAAGTGGGTTGTGACAGTAGAGTAGCCAGTAGATGAGAAGTAGAAGAGTAGCCAATTAAGCCTAGATGACCGTCGAGACTGTACTACAGCTCCCTTTTATATCCAAACTGTTCATATGTCTTTATTCGTCATAAACTCAGCTGAGCAGTGCTGAGCAGTGCGTCGGGAATGCCTGCAGGAGCGGCGTCGGATATAGGGTTGTCGACATCTCGGAGCCTCTATCAGGCGGTCGGGGTTAACAGATGACGAATCCGGGGAGTTAACTGTCCGTGGTACACGGGGTTAACGGCTTTCACGCGAGAACGTTGCCTATTGCCGAGCAAGACGGCCAGCTCCGACGGTCTAGTCGGTATTTTGCCTCCCTGCATTATCGTGGCATCTTGCGTTATCATAGCAAGATGCCGAAGGCGACCCACTGCGGTCTTCCTCAATGTCACCTACCCGATTTATTGACATACCGGCATGCCATTGTCACACTGCTGTCCTAGATATCACCTTTATGGACCAACTGATTCGGTTTGTCGTCCTCTTGTCGCCCTGGGTTACCTCTTAGTCGGTCATGGGTCTACATATTGACGGCAATTAACCTTTGACTCAGGTTGAATCAGGTTGACTCAGGTTGGCTGAATGGTTGGCTGAATGGTTTGCTGAATGCTTGCCTTCAAGCCATGCTGGCCCAGCTCTGGCCTGGCATTGAGACTGCAGCATTAGGTCTTGTCAGAATGAGTTGGGACGTTGAGATGTTTCAGGTCGATTGTTACGCAGCCTCGGCCGTAACAGCCACCACAATTACTTAACAGCCACAGCACAACCTATTGACAGCCAATGAGCCTACCGCCTGATCTAACTTATAATATCATTGACTATGGTGACCAAAGGCCACGACTGTATTTCAAGTGCTATACGATCTTTATTGGACCCCATACTCAACTCTATTCAACGACTCTGCTAGGCAGAACCGCTTAGTTGCCCTTGGGAGCCTCCTTGAAGGAAATGGCAGCCTCCTCACCCATGGCAGAGATGATGGTGACAAGGAGGTCCTTGCCATCGTCAAACTCCTGCTGGATCTTGTCACCAATCTCTCCGTCGGGGAGCTTGACGTCGTCCTTGGTGTCACCCTCAGAGGTCATGAGCGACAGGAAACCGTCGTCAATGTCAATGAGCTGGAACTCGGTACGGGACACGTTGGGGACCTCCATGTTGTGGGTGGAGGGAGACAGATCCTCAAGCTTCTTGTTGGTGAAGATGTCAATGGCGACAAGGTGGACCTTGGCGTGACCGTGCTTTCCGGTCTTGGAGGTCGACATGTCGACAATCTTGCAGGGACGGCCCTTGATGACGACGTGACCGTTCTTACGCAGAGCAGAGCACTGCATGGGGAAGGTCAGCGAGGCGCCGGCACTCACAGTCTCGAAGTTGTGCTGTTGTTAGCTCCAAAGCTTATAGCAAACGTAAACGATTAAATCACAAGAGGTCAGCAGCAGGGGGAATCGACGCTCCAGCTACATGTCACCTCGTGATTCTTGTCGTTTGGCTGGTGCAAATACTCACATCCTCGTGTTCAGCCATTTTGATATTTTCTTTACAAACTAAAGTGGTGGAGAGAGAAAGAGAAAAGAGAGGTGAAAAAATCTTGTAGCGTGAAAAATCGCATTGCTTGGGTCGGGCGGTTATCGCTGTGTCGGGGTAATCTGCTGTGCGTAACTGCCCTGCCGCCAGCGTAAAGCCTGGTCTGACAAGCAAGGGGTTAGGCTCGAGGCCGATGCCAACTGGCCGGAAAAAAAAGAATCTACCGGCGATAAATAGGCCACATCTCATTCGCTACGGAGCACCCGCTGGGCACCTACGGCTCGTGAGCAGCGCGCCTCATTGTTCTATGGTTTCAGCCTCCCGACCAGTGCTGATCCGACCCCCACGGAGAATCTCCAGCCGTGCCCCCAAACGACCCTCTTCTACAGGACTAGGATCCATTCAAAATTAGATAGAAAAGGACATGACTTAGGATATTGGATACAATGAGAAGCCACATAATGTGAAAGGGAAGGAGATCTAAGACATTGGTAAAGTTGTGTTTGACATGCGCACCAACGGTGTATGCACGGAATGCCCGTCGATGCAGGTGCAGATAAATAGGCGAGCGCCAAACCGAATCATCGAGCCCGCACAACGGGCCGAGACTGGGTACCGCGGAGCTCGCGAGGTGGTGGCGCGGTAGAACCGCTGCGACGGTGGAATAGCATGCTGTCGAGACTTCTCCAGCCTAGAGACCGCTTGTCGCTACTAGACTTGGGAGTCGACTCGTCGGCAAAGTGGACCCGGGACCGCGAGATCTCCTCAAATAGAGCATGCGAGTATCGTTTCTTGCCAGCTTGAAGACCGCCCATATACTCCTCCCTGTCATTGTGGATGAGGTTGCGAGTACTACAGGGAGTTATGTCAGTGTACCTGAAAATGCAGTCGATTACGCATCTCCGGGCCTGGCGACTGCTGAACAGGAACACGGATCCGTCAATGTGGTCGCTTGGTGAAGCCAAGATTATCTGCGGGCTATCTGGATCCGTCAGCTCCTGTTGAAGAACTTGTAATGGCCCTGTGTCTGGCGAGTGTAGCTCTCCAGGCACAAATCCACCACTGTGCCGCGAACCAGATCCAAACCTAAACGTTGGCAATAGGGGCGAGCGGTCGGCCTTTTTCCTGGCAGCAATCAGGACGTAGCGGCTAGTGCAATTGAGAGCGGCCAGCATCTTCTGGCTGAGTCGGTACGTGAGAAAAGTCCACTGGGGCACGGTCGGTTTGGAGACGAACAGCAACGGCTTGGGTTTCGACTGTCGTTTGTCCGCTGGAAGTTGGTGTATACCTGTCCTGTCGATGTCAATTGTGCAGTCAGAAAGAGACTTTGCCAGCGCCGACGTGCTGTAATGGCGTTTTGATAGTCTCGATGCAATGTCAACCTGGACAACGTCCCACGAGCATGTCATTGACTGCTGTCTCATGGTGTGTAGTGCTGACGGCAACAAGGAGAACTGGGTCCGTTATATGGACTGCTCGGCAGCCTTGGTACATCCGATAGCTCACCTGCATTTATGACGCCCAAATATGGCTCATATATTCGTGTATGGCAGTATGTGGAGTTGAGACATTGTGTTTCATCTGGATATGTGCCGCTGCGGTCTGTGAGAACACGTCGTATGGGCCACAAATTGCCGTCAGCAACAGCCTACATCAATGTGATGAGTCAAGATTAAACACGGGTGTCTGTGATGATGGGGTCACTGGTTGCAAGCATTCGTTGCCGTCCTCATTCGGTTCACGGCGGGCAATATCGGTCAATAAAGTCTAAATGATATTAGTTGAGCGTCACAATTTATATCCAATCTATAATTATCCATCCCCAGAGTAGATCCATGACAATATGGACGTAATTAGGCACAGAGGCGTGATATATCTTTGTAATTTCCGTAGCAATAGCATCGTGACCAAGTAGACAGGCGGCCTAAGGAGAGCCAGCTTTAGAAGCCGACATGAGTGTTTCACACTCGGCCATACCTGCGCGACCAGGCGCCACGTACGGCCCGCACTATACAGGCTCCGCAGAGAACTGTGACCATGAGTGCTACGAATTCGATGAGCATTTTTGAGTAGTGTTTGCGATGGCATCTGCTAGCGTCTCGCGGTTGTAGTTATACGGACACAACGACAACATTAATGCCAGGATCGTTAGGGAGGCCGCATGAATTGTGCTTGGTGGACGGGTGATAGTGGTGCTTATCGCGCACAGATCACATTTTGTTGTATGGTGCAGTGATTGGTGACGTGGGCAACAGCCAACTGCAGTGAAGGCAGCCTAGGAAGAGAATGCAGCCTAGGAGGACTTGTTACACCAGGCAGACTCGGACGAGCCGGACAGTCTGTGTTATATTTCCATGTTTTCTGGATATTGTGGCAAAAATTGTCGATATACAGAGATCGCAGAAATACTCGCAGAAGCATTCAGGTTCATGCGTGCACCGTCCACATTGGCCAATACCAGACCAGAAACAGGAACAGAAACGAGCTGATATTAAAAGTGAAATAGAAGACTTGAAACCTGGGAATAGACGAATAGAAAAATAGGAATACAAAATTAGGAATAGGCAAATAAAACAGGAATAGAATCAGGAGCAGAAACGGGCTGACTGACTAGACGCACGGGTATAACGTCAAGTAAACGGGGTGTGGATCCACCACACCATAGGCCTGAGGTAGCCGTGCAGATGGATCTGGCGATGAGCGGGACTCGATTGCCGGATCAGCGCCGAGCCTGGCCCAGGAATGCGTGGGTACAGGGGCTTGGTTGCAGAGGCCTTTGCAGAGAGGGGCAACCAAGTCGGCAGGGCTCGGGAGCGTAAGGTAGCATTTGATCAGCATGTGGGGTTATGTAGCCCAATGAGGTTGCCCTAGCTTACAGCGAGACCCTGGGGAGGTCTAAAGTCACAGTGGGATCCATAGTGGGACATGGACATCTAGTACTCAAGACTGCTGATTCGACAGTGAAGCCCCTTTCTGGCTCCTTACTTCTTCTGGACTCGTTTTCTGGACTCGTCAAAAGCAATCTTCGCCTCGAGTCTCTGTACCCCGCTGGCCCCCCGCTGGCACCCCGCTGGCACCCCGCTGGCACCCCGCGTGCCGTGCCAGCAGGCTTGCAGGCCCCATCCCCCGATAAGTCAATTTTGGGCGAAAATGAGGCAATGTTGGGTGCTTGTTTGTCTCGATACAGCACTATACCACCATGGTAGGCATAGCAGCACACTAGCAGCACATTTGTCCTTTAATAGCCGCGACCCGCCCAACCATTCACGACTTGCAAAGCCCCATAAACCTCTGCCGCACAACTCTATTGTTGTGGTGTCATCGCTGGTGCTGTCCTTCCCCCTCCCAAGCGGCTATTAGGCGCAAGTCGCTAGTGAATGCCACTTTGCCCACTACCTACCCAACGAACCGCCGTCTTTAAGCTTGCACCGATCCCCCGCCCGCTACCCCTCATTTGCCAGGCACACGCAGTAACAGCCGCCACGGCCCTCATTCGAGCTTTCTTTTCGGGTATCCCCATCCGGCGTGCAAGCGGCTCGTTGATTTCCGAGTTTGCCTAGACGCTTTTTTCTTGATCCACGCTACAGGATTGATAGGATCTCACGAGTGAAGGCACGAGTCACTGCATTCACTACACTCAACCTCGAGCTCATCACTTCTCGTCTTGACCCTCTTGGCTGTCATTCGTGATAAACCGCTGTTCTTTACACTCCGTCTTCATGATGTCCGAACAGAAGAAGCCAGTGTCACACCTGTCAACGGCCCTGGCGGCCGTGCAGCTCCACGACCAGCCCGGTGGTCACATCCAGCACTCTCCCGAGCCCCCCATCAACATTGCAAACGGTCTAGGCCTCGGAGCCGTGGCTACCGACCGAGTCGCAGAATACTGTCGGAATCCTCCGTCGGATGGTATCACGCTCTTCTCGCACCGCTCTGCACCCAACGGCTTCAAGGTCGCCGTGGTGCTGGCCGAGCTGGGCATCAAATTCCGCACCTTCTACCTCGACCTCAAGCAGCACGAGCAGCGCTCGCCAGAGTACGTGGGGATCAACCCCAACGCACGCATCCCGGCCATTATAGACCACGACAATGGCGGCCACTCTGTGTGGGAGTCAGGCGCCATTCTCATGTACCTGTGCCAGCGCCAGGGCCCGGATTGCGCACTGTGGTCCGAGGATTACGCCGAGCAGTCGCTCATCATGTCGTGGCTCTTCTTCCAGGCCTCTGGCCATGCGCCCATGATTGGCCAGGCCCTACACTTCCGCTACTTCCACCCCGAAACGATCAACAGCGCCATCGAGAGATACACCAGCGAGGTGCGCCGGATATACGGCGTCGTCGAGATGCGCCTCGCCGAAAAGCGCGAGCAGCTGATCATGGATATGGATGACGACAGCTTTGCACTCGGCACCTCAGCACTCAGCGAGTCCAAGTACTTTGCCGACCCCATCTGGCTCGTCGGCAACCGCATCACCGTGGCCGACCTGTCTTTTGTTACTTGGAACCACGTTGTCGACCGCATTGGCATCCACCTCAAGAAAGAGTTCCCTGAAGTGTACAAGTGGACCCGAGCCATGCTCGACCGGCCCGCCGTCATCCGCGCTCTGTCGGGACTCGAGAGCAACTAAGAAGCATATGGGCACATTAGGGGACACGATCAAGCGTTGTCCAGCTACATGCCCACTGAATGAATCTCAACAAACCGCAAGCACAAGCGGTACAAAAAAAGACCTAATGTATAGTTTATCTATAGGTCAATGAATATGCAACGAATCTCAAGAGTATGAGTTTTAAAAATGAGTGCAGACTTGACGAAATATGTAATTACTTTGCCTTCTATCTATGTTTTTGAGCACCTCTAAGCAGTAGACCCTTCTTAACTCCGTGAAGTATTAGGCAACATTTGATCGACTTACAAGACCTCTTGGCGCCTTAACGAGATCCATTTATTTACAACATATGCTTACAACATACACTTACAACGACACTCTATCCAATGAATACCAATAGATGAGCTGATGGGCTGTTCTACAGATCGGCATCGCTCATCGCGGTCGATTCACGTGACTTGCCGCATCTATGCTATCTTGACTAATCTCCGAAGTTACCGCTACCTACCTACAACATGCCTACCGAGCAATTGCACATCGAAAACACCATCAAGGTGCCCAATGGCACCGAGTACAAGCAGCCGACTGGACTGTTCATCAACAACAAGTTCGTGTACCCCCATGAGCGAACTACAATTGAGGTTGTGAACCCCTCAGACGGAGTTAAGATCACGGATGTGTACGCTGCCACCGAGAAGGACATTGACGACGCCGTTGTTGCTGCTCGTACTGCGTTCAAGGCCGGATGGAAGACGTCTGAAACGCGTGGTGACCTGCTGTACAAGCTTGCGGAGCTGATTGAGAAGAATGCCGAGTTGCTGGGTTCCATTGAAGCCCTCGACTCGGGCAAGAACTACGCCGCTGAAGCGCTGCCCAACATCCTCGGCTCGGCCAAGGTGTATCGCTACTATGCTGGATGGGCCGACAAGGTGGGCGGAAAGACGATTGATGTTGGTCCCAACAAGTTTGCCTACACAATCCACGAGCCTCTTGGAGTGTGTGGTCAGATTATCCCCTGGAACTACCCCTTCCTGATGGCCGCATGGAAGGTTGCTCCCGCCGTTGCTACTGGAAATACTGTTATCCTGAAGACCGCCGAGAACACGCCGCTGTCGATGCTGTACTTGGCCAACCTCGTTGTTGAGGCTGGGTTCCCGCCTGGTGTCATCAACATTATGACCGGTCTTGGCAAGGTTGCTGGTGCTCACTTGGCAGCCCACCCCAATGTGGACAAGATCGCATTCACGGGCTCGACTGCGACCGGTAAGGTGATCATGAAGCTGGCTTCATCGAACCTCAAGAACATCACTCTCGAATGTGGAGGCAAGTCGCCGATGATTGTGTTTGACGACGCTGACATTGAAAAGGCGGCGCTGCATGCCCACCTTGCCATTATGTCGAACCAGGGCCAGATCTGCACGGCCATGTCGCGATACTACGTCCAGGCTGGTGTATACGACAAGTTTGTCGCTGCCTTCAAGGCCATTGTCGAGGAGAAGGCCATTGTTGGCGATCCGTTTGACGACAAGAACTACCTTGGACCACTCGTCAGTGACCTTCAGCACAAGAAGGTGCTTGGCTACATTGAGTCGGGCAAGGAGGAGGGTGCCAATATTGCCACTGGAGGCAAGGTGCCCAAGGCGCTGGCTGGTGCCGGCTACTTTGTCGAGCCGACCATTTTCACCGAGGTTGGCGACAACATGAAGATCATGAAGGAGGAGATCTTTGGCCCTGTTGCTGCCGTGGCCAAGTTCGAGACCGAACAGGAGGTCATTGACCGTGCCAACGATTCCCAGTACGGTCTCGGTGCGTCCATCTTCACCAACAATGTTGCTCGCGCCCACCGTGTTGCTGCTCGCCTTGAATCTGGCCAGGTGTGGATCAACAGTGGTAACGACTCGGACTACCGCGTGCCGTTTGGAGGCTATAAGTCCAGTGGCATTGGCCGTGAGCTCGGAGAATACGGTCTGCAGATCTACACGCAGGCCAAGGCCGTCCACGTCAATGTCGTTGAGTAAGCACTTTACTGTGGTAGTTAACTGACCCAATGTGTCGATAGTTACATAGTACCTTTATTAGGGAATAAATACAGAGTCCGCACTGGTGCCAACCACTTTGGACTACTCAAGTCGGCGACGAATGATGCCGAGACGCATCGAGTCTTTGCGAAGCGCTGCCAGATCATAGTCAATCTCCTCCTGTTTGAGCGCCAGCAGCTTGGGTTGTTTGCTGGGACGGCCCGGAGCACCAGTTAATTGTATAGGAGGAGCAGCAGCAGTAGCAGGACCACCAGACACGTATCCGCTCGAGTAGTCAAAGTCCATTTCAGACATGAAGAACTTGAGGTCGTCGTCGGCACCGCCGCGGCCATTAGACAGCCCGTTCATATCGGATCCATCGTCGCGCGTCCGGCGAGACCTCGTTCCACGACTGAACCCGCCATGGCCGTGTCCCAGCACGGCAGCAAAAGCGCCGGTGCTCGAGTCGCGGCCGCTGAGCAGCGCATCGCTCGCTTGGCCCGGGGTATTGCCGTTTAGGGCAGACGACACAGCCGTGCCGCGGGGTGTATGGGGGCGTGAAGAGACAACGTCGAGGGCCACCGAGATGTCGGCAAACGGGGCTTTCGACTGGTCGGCCTGCAACTCAAGGCGCTGCACAAGCTTTTCCTGCATGTCGCGCGTGCTGGTGGTGAAGTGCGATTCAATGGTCGCCATGCGGTCATCGTGCTCGGCCTGAGCGCGGCCCATGAGGTACTCCTCGTAAACCGCCAGCCGTACCAGCTCGAGGTCGCGAATCTCGTCGAGGTCGGCTACGTCCTCAACAAAACCAGCCTCGTCGCCGCGAAGCAGGCTGTCGAGCTGGCGCTGCAGTGCCTCCCGCTGCTTCGAGTGCTCCTTGGTGCGGTCCGTGAAGAACTGCTCCTTGAGGCTGTCGTAGCGCTGCACGAGCTGCTGCGAACGCCGCTGCTGCTGGTTCGACGGCGGCGGTGGCGGACTGTGGCGCCGACCAGACGCATTCATGGCCGTGAGAGTCGCTGCAGACTCGGCTGCCAGCTCGTTGGCAGCAGCCTCGACGAGATAACTCGCCGCAGACGGCATTCCGCCCATCTCGTCCCTCGTTCTTATCATCGTGTGACCAGCCAGACAGAGGAAAGATACAGACTCGTAAAAAAAGGGGAGTCTCCAGTGTTTAGTTGTGGCAGTTTTTGTGCTGGCAGCTTTTAATTCTGGCAGCTATTAATTCTGGCAGCTTCACCAACAAAGCGAAATGTACAGTGTGACAGTCAGCGGCAGCACAAGCTGGGGAATCTCCAAGTGGCGCTGCTAAAATACACTGGTAATAAAACACGCTCCGCGAAAGGGTCGCAGCACTTGGACAGCGCTTGGGGAGACCGCAACAACTGACAGACGCCCGCTTGCAGGGAACGACTGAGTTCGACAGGTCGAAAACTCAAAAGCCGGTGAAGATGCAGTTTGTATGCCAAGTGGGCGCTACCCGTACCCATAGCAAGGCGCGGCTGCAGGGCCAGCCAGGGGTTGCGTGAGTCTACGTTAGATCAACAGTCATTGGCAGGAACTATCGAGTAGCATTGGCGACCAATGAATATTAACTATGTAATGAAGATAACAGAAAACAAACGGGAGAGGAACTTGACGGGAGTGAGAATTTAACGGGATGGAAATCAGGAGAGCCAGGTGTGGTGGCTTCTTAGCCTTTTGGTGGAGCCTTGACAGTCTGGAGTATTAAGAGCACCGAGACATATAGAGTGAATGCGAGGTAGGAATATGCCAGGTAAGAATGATACGCGAGACACAGGGTGAATGCGCGAGTAAGATTATTACTCATATCTGAATGTCCTCAATGATGCATGTCCATATCCATAGACCCCATGATGCCTGCTCCCGCATGTCTTTACCCCTGGATGTCCTGATCTCGATGCCCGAATATATGCTCCCTGGATATCTCTGGATGTCTTCTGGGTGTCTCACTGGCTTACTGGTGTCCTCAACTGGCGTCTTGATCACCTGACGTCTTGATCACCTGGCGTCTTGATGTCTACCAATTACCCCAGTCCTCCTCCTTGTTGCCGAGACCATCGAGCTTGGTGCGCTCGTCGGGCTTGGGCATGCCAAAGGCCGGCTCGACAGGCGCAGGCTCCTCGCCCAGTCCATCAAACAGCTTGCTGTATGAGCCGTCTGCAGCTTGTCCCTCCTCGTTGGTGAAGTTGTTGAACGTCTCAATGCCGTACTTGCCCGTCTCCTGCATCTTCTGGCCAAACTGCAACATGGCCTTACGAGCGTTGGATCCGAGGTCGCTTTCGGCAAGGTTGCGCACGTTTGGCTTGATGTACGACTCATTGACCTCGCCATAGGTCTTGGTGACGGCCTTGGAGAACAAACCCCAGCCTTTTGTAAGGGTACCGAGCGGGTCTTTTTGGAACTCGTCGACATTTAGACTCGCGCCCCGGGCCGACGACGCGCCCGGATCAACGCCTCCGCTGCCGAATCCTCCGTACTTGCCGCCCTGCGATGGCGGGAGGTGGTCGGGGCGGTCGTTGTTTCTGTTGCCGAGATCAGCAAAGTACGCTTCGTTTTTCTGTTTCTGCGACACATTGGATCGCGTCGACGCGCTCGAGTCGGGCCGCGGGATGGTCTTGGGCCGTTCGCGGCGCACAAAAGGCTTGCCCTCGACTTCTGCACCGAGCATCTCCTTGTAGTCCTCGGCCACGGTCGAGTTATACTTTGTCGCGGCTGGCAGTGACGTGTCGAGCCCCTCGCTCTCAAAGTACTCGCGCGCGCGCTGGTTGCCGCCGATCTCCATCGACTTCATCTCCTCGGCCTTGAACTGGTCCATCGTGACTGAGCGCACAAACGAAATGTGCACGCCCAGACCGCGATGGATGCCAGCGCACTCGAGGCAGATGAACACGCCGTACTTGGGCGTGGCCCACTGCGGGTTGGCGGTTCCGCAGTCGAAGCATCGCTTGTTGTCGCCCTGCTTCTGCAGTGCTAGCAGTCGGCGCCGGTTGTCGGGGTCCACGGTCCAGTCGGCCATTGTGTTGTCGAGGAAAGATGCACTGCCAGAATCGTCGATGATTAGCTGGCGATTTGCTAGCCGTGCGAAAAGTTAGCCGTGCTAACCATGCGGCTGCTCTCACGGGTTAGGGACATGCCTGGGCTGGCCTGCGTCTCAAGCTGAAAGAAGCCGGCCAAATGAGTCGGACCGAAAACAGCTTATTTGGTGATGTGATGCAGACAGGGGTCGGCGTCGGACAGTTAAGAGCCGATCCCATCGCCGGTGAACCCCTTTCCTTTAAAGTCTCGGCATACATGACCCTCGGCGTACCCGCCCGTACCTGCCGGACCGAAACTATGCGGGCCCCGGTTGCGGACCTCGGCCCAGCATTCAGGCGGTTTCCCCAGAATTCAGCAACCTTTTTTGTGCGGCCTGGGGTAAAAGTGTCACACTCAACCAACAATTGAATATCCCTAGTACCCCTCTCGAGCTCCGCGGACATTATATATATAGCAGGCATCCCCAGATTCACTAACGTTGACTTTACCATTAGTCTACTTTTCGCTTATACTCCTTCACCCTCTTACAAACATGCCTAACACTCTGGATCAATCGTACCTCAAGACCTCGACGTGGAAGTCGGGCATCTTTGATGGCAAAGTCGTCTTCGTGACGGGCGGTGCTGGCAGCATCTGTCGCGTCCAGACCGAGGCGCTGGTGCTGCTCGGCGCCAACGCGGCCATTCTCGGCCGCCGAACTGAGGCCACCGAGAAGGCGGCCAAGGAGATCCAGGAGCTGCGTCCTGGCTCCAAGGTCATTGGCATTGGCGGTGTCGACGTGCGTGACGTCAAGTCGCTGGCCGGTGCCGTTGAACGCACCGTCAAGGAGCTCGGCAAGATCGACTACGTCATTGCCGGCGCGGCCGGTAACTTCATTGCCAACTTTGGCGCGCTGTCTGCCAACGCGTTCAAGACTGTCGTGGACATTGACCTGCTCGGCTCGTACAACACTGCCAAGGCCACCTACGACCAGCTCCGAGCCAACAAGGGCCAGATCATCTTCATCACCGCCACGCTCCACTACACGGGTCTGCCCATGCAGGCCCACGCCTCGGCTGCCAAGGCCGGTGTCGATGCGCTGATGCGCTCCATGGCTGTCGAGCTCGGCCCCGAGGGTGTTCGTGCCAACTCAATTGCTCCTGGTGCCATTGCTAACACCGAGGGCATGGACCGTCTGCTGCCGGAGCACCTCAGGAAGCGCATTCTCGAGATCATTCCTCTGCAGCGCATGGGCACTTGTCAGGAGATTGCCGACACCACCGTCTTCCTCCTGTCACCAGCCGGAGGCTACATCACCGGAACCGCCATCGTCGTTGACGGTGCTGGCTGGCAGACGGGCCCTGTCAGCATTCACGACGTTGACGCCTACCCCGAAGGCATCAAGATGCTCAACTCCACCAACAAGCTGTAGACAGTATAGCTCGAAGAAGCTAGCAATTGAAGAAGTTATCAGGCGGTCTGTTCTTTAAGATGTTCCATTAGTTCCATTAGTTCCATTAGACTGTTCATCTTATTCCGTAATCTCGCTTCATCCAAGCACTCATAGAGTCCATTACTCCCAGAGCCTCCCTTTAGATTCACATCATATCATTAGTCGTTAGTCATCTGACTCTATAAAATACATGTGCGACGTAGCTAATCGTCGGCAGCAGCCTCCTTGGTCTCCTTGCGCTCCTTGGATCGGTCGCGCTGGAAAGTCACAGATATCTTCTTCCCCGCAGAGGCTAGTGTCCGTCGAAATGTACCGCTACTTCGTCGCTTCCGGGCTACTGCCTCGGACTTCTCCGGCGGCTCCACCTCCTCCTCGGCCGTCTTGCGCCGCTGGCTCTGCCGCTTCTCGGCGATGGTGGCATGCCGCTTGACACCCAATCGAGTCTCGCTTCCCTCGGTCCTCGCCTCAACCAGCGGCGTCGGCGTCGGGATGTCATCATCTTCGTCATAGTCAACAAGACCAAAGTTGCGATGCAGGAAACCACCATTCCCAAGCTCGTCCTGGTCCAAAAAGTCCTCTTGCGGTACAACGGCCTCAAGCGCATCGGGCTCAGTGATCCCCGAGTTGATTCGCGACAGCAGCTGTGATTGCTGTCGGCTCCGCTCCGTCTCCTCATACCACTCAAGCAGTGCCAAAGGCGTTCCCATTTGCTTGAGTCCTTCCAGTTTGGCAGAGTAGTTGGCAATGAGGTGTGTGACAATGACCCGGGCAGTGCGTCGAACAACGGTGCTCTTGGACGGAATCGCGTCAAACAGCTCGAGACACGACGAATGCAGTAGGTTGTTTCTGTTCTTGAGCTTGATCAGTACGTCCAGCACACTACCTAGCGCGTCAGTTCGTATGATGCTTTGCGTATAATAGATATCATCACTTAGCACACCCTGCTTGAGGCATCGCAGCGCAGCCAGCTGCAGCTGCTTATATCTACTCTGGATAAGACGCGAGATACCCTGGTACAGGTTGTGCTGGACGACAAACTCCCGGCACGGGACTCGATGCTGGCGAATGCAAAACGACAGCAGGTCACACAACTGCTCATAAGACGCTCGTTGCTTGAAACCGGAAAGCTCCTCGTCCAACACGGGCGCTGCTGTGAGTTTCAACAGACGCTGAAACAACTTGGGAGCTGACTTGCTGTAGAATTCGAGTTCAAAGCTGTCATCAGTAACAGATGTGGCCACGAACTGTAGCAAACTTCTACCGTCGGCACCCTCCTCGAGCTTTGGGGCCAGCTCGGCCTTGCCACTAGCAGCCGAGTCAAGGAGGATCCTCAAGGCTTCGGTGGCTTGTGACTTCAGGCCAAGGTCACCGTCGTTGTTTATGAGGTCAATGAACACGTTGATGGCCGACTCGTTGTATACGTGGCGGGTGGGATCGCTGTACCGCACAAGATTTGGTTCCTGCTCGATGATGGTGACCATGATCTCTGAGCCAAGCATTCGTGTTGACTGGACCGAGTCCTTGAGGGCAAAGTCGAGCAAGCGAAACAGGCCATGCTTGATTAGATGTGTGTAGAGAGCAGACTGCTGCTGGGGGAGGAAGCTCTTGGCTACAATAGACATTTGATGCACAAAGCGTACACCGTCGCGTTTCTTCCCCAATGAGACGTCTTCAGTTGACGGAGACGGGGATATGGTGGGTATCTTGGGGGAGCGAGCGACTTCTGCTGGTGAGGAGGAAGATGACTGTGACTCGTAGAGGCCGAATAGGGCCGTTGTAAAGTCAGAGTGCTTCTGGATGTATTGGACAATCTCTACCTGGTTGAAGTAGATCAACGAGGTAAGCATGGAGAAGGTGGGGTCGTCGAGGAGTCTAGCCAGCACCACGTCTTTGAGGAACTGAAGCCAGAATGTCTGTTTGATCTTCTCGCGGATGTGAGTGTCGGCAATATGGACGACTTCCTTGAACCGGGATTCGTCAGCCAGGTATTCACGGTGGTTGGCCTTGAGTTTGGGGAAGTCGGGGTCGTACTCGAGCATGCCGAGGATGGCCATGATGTTCTGCTCCTTGATGAGCGAGTCGAGTAGCGTGGAGTCGTTCATGAGGAACATGATTTTGATGATCTGGCACAGCACGTGCAGGTCGTCGAGGCTTTCGAGGTCTTCAGCCACCGAGAAGAGCGTCACGAGGCTTGCTATGAAGTCGGTTTCGTTGATGTACTTTACAATTGCCTCTCGGCCGTACTGCGAGCTCGAGGCGTTGCTGAATACGTCGAGCACTTCAGCCAGATTGGACATGGTCGGCTCGGGTGGGTATGTGACGGGGCCAGCCAGGAGTTCGCTGACGGTCTCGTCCGAGGCGGGATCAGGCTGGGTGATGGCGAGCACGGTGATGGCAGGCTCAAAGTTGTTTTGCACAAACACTAAGAAGTCGCAGAGCACGGAGCAGCCCTCGGCTTCCTGGAACGACAGGGCCATTTCAAACTCGTCCTCAGTCCACACGATGAGCGAGTTCTGCTGTTTGTGATAGTGGGTTGATCCGTAGACACGCGACTTTAGAATGACCTCGTCGAGGTTTGCCTCGGCGCGTACCGTCAGAAACGCCTCATCGGAGCCCGTAGCCTGTGACATCTGGCCAACGCACAGGCCTGTGCCGCGGTCAATCCAGCCCGAGCCATCGATCTGCTGGTAGATTTTGACCTTCCAGGACGACGTGGGAATCTCCATGGTGGTCGATAAAAATAGGTTTTCAAGATATGGCAATGGTCGGGAACATCAATGGCGGGCTGTGAGGGGCGGGGTGGGTAAATCACAGGGACATGGGAGTCAGTGGGGAGTTAGCACAGTCGAAGTGTACACGGGGAATGGCCTTGCGTGCAATCGATGGTGCAGTACGGGGTTTTTGAGAGGAGTGGTTTTTGGGCGATGGAGTGTGCAATACGCGGCGGTAGATTGAGGGTAGGGGCTCGCGGAACGAGCAACGATAAAGCAGCGGAGAGAAGAGAGGGGGTAAAAGTAGATCGAGTAGACCGGATTGGAGGAGTGGTGGCACTGCTGTGAGGGTACGTCAAGTTGTGTAATTTGGGTAGTTCGCGTAGGTAGCGTAGATTGTTTACCTGGCTGAGGGCCACTTCACAGCAAGGTTTGGGACTAGTGGCATGGAGATGCGAGGAGTTGCTCGAGCCACTAAAGCGCATGATGTCGCGTGACGAGCACGCGACAGTGCAGCGGGTGGGACTCGCGTGGGTTCTACAGTTGACAACTCGACTAGTGATACCAGATTATGAGGCTCGTGCTGCCGGCGGTGATTGGCCTGCGTTGGGGGTGCATGAATGTCCCAATGCAGCATCAGATCGACAGGTGCTAGTCCAACGGCTGCTATCGTACATTGGAATTGACAGGTCGAACATCGGTAGAGTACAGGACAATGGGAGGACAGGAACTAGTTGGAACGAGTAATATTCCTGAAAAGTTACGACCCTGCTGGTACTCATAATCGTTATGGGGCCCGTGCCTCAATTCAGGGCGTATCGTCAGGGTCCAGATCTGGCAGAAATGGGGGAGTGCCTAGAGCAGTATGATGGGGGGAGTAAACACAAAAATACAAACATGTCCACCAGTCCTATAGTACTAGCTGTATTACTGACTGTATTACTGACTGTATCACCGACTGTATTTAACTGTCCTCTAATATCTTTGACAGCCCTTTATTGCCCTCTTAAGCCGCCTCGTTTCACCCCACATCAAACTGGGCAGGGGCACAAATTTCTGCTGACATTTAGCTGCTCTTGGCTCGTGGCTGCAGCAAAGCCAAGTAATCCCCTACCGACACTCCGAGCACTCCGAGCGCTCCACGAGCTCACAACAGCGAGTGCAAAACGACCCTCGGTATAAAGAACTACAACCGCTAGACGGTTCTGTCACTTTTGTCATTTGCGGTTCCTTCGTTTCCTCGTTTCTACAACATGTCGCTGTGGGCGCGTCACGAACACCATGAGATGCCCGCTGGCGAGCACACGACGGCGGAGCCCATTGACGGCATCCTGTGGGCTCATATCTTCCTCATGGCCATCGCTTTCGGCGTCATATTCCCCACGGGACTCGTGCTAGGTCTGGCCCGTAACCGGTGGCACGTTCCCGTGCAAGTATCGGGCTGTGTACTGGCAGTGACGGGCTACTTCCTCGGACACGCGCACAAGGGCCGGCAGTTTGAGGCACACAACATCCACGGCAAGTTCGCGACGTGGGTGATGCTGGCAGCCATTGTGCAGGTGTCAATAGGCGCCATTCTCAAGCTACACATTGAAAAGGGTCTGCTGGGCCGGATCCGCCGGGTGCTACTGCGCGTGCACATGGTCGTGGCGGTCCTGTTCCCCATTATGAGCTGGGTGCAGATGGGCTTCGGTGCTATTACCATCCCTGGGTTCTGCCATGCCGACCACCTGGGCCAGTGTCTGGCTCACGGCATCATGGGCTCGTCGTTTATTGCCTACGGCTACGTCTTGACGATTATGCTGTTTGTGGGCGAGAAGTGGCTGCAGCGACGCAACAAGAGCCAAGAGTTCTTTGACAGCGCCGTCATTACCGTGTGGGGCATCATCAACACGTTTACCGAGCACCGCTGGGGCAAACCTTGGTCGCACGGCGACTACCAGCACACCAGCATGGGCATTGTGTGGTGGTGTGCCGGCATGCTGGGCGTGTACATGTCGTGGGACCGCGTCAACAACCGGCCCCAGCGTAACCACATGCCAGCGCTGGTGATGATCTTCACCGGTTATGCCATGAGCCAGCACGGACAGAACCTCGAGGTGTCAACGAAGATCCATTTCATGTTTGGCGTGGCGCTCATGGCAGCTGGGCTCGTGCGCATCATTGAGGTTTCATTCGTGCTTGGCGACGAGGCCCACCGCGGCCCGCGCATCAAGACGTGGCAGTTTCTGACACCGTTCCTGCTCATTCTCAGTGGCATGATGTTCATGAGCGCTACGGAGGAGCAGATGCAGCTGCTGCACGACGTGGGTGTCATGCACGCCAGCTACATCCTCATCATCTCGTCGGTGGCCTGTGTGCTGTTTCTGCTCATTCTGTTCCTCGTCAACCTCTATGTTACATTGACGGCTGATCCCGGCAAGGCACCGGTGGCACCCGTTGTCGAGAGCCGGGGGCCGGGTATTGAGCTGCAGCCGTTCTTGGTGGGGGCACACCCCGACGAGGACGTAGACGACTTTGAGATCCAGCTGCACAGTGACGAGGAGGTGTAAGAGCGAGCGCGCGGAGCGAAATTCAACAGCCCTGAGCCAGCCCTGAGCCAGCCTTGAGCCAGCCTTGAGCCAGCCCTGAATGCCCCAGCCAAGAACTCAGCCTTCAGCTCAGCCGTAGAGCACGAGCTCGGGCTTGGCCGCGTGGCTACAAGCATATAAAACGGGCAATATACCTAAAACAGCAGCATGTATCATGGATATATCGTATCATTGGATTCCTGGTTGATTACTAGTATATCACTAGCGCCTCTTCGGTTGAATCTCGGTTGATTCCCGTGGCACTAGTGGCCCTGGACTCGCCGGTGTCGGCGCTGCAATTTTTTTTCCTCTCGCATTGCTGACCCCTGCATGCACGATGACTGAATACAGCATCGGTCAATGGCAGCGGTCAATGCTAAATTTCTTTTGCATGCGTTGTGGCCGCGGTGCGGCAGGTGTGATTGGACAGCGATTCCAGAGATTATGCAGGCCTGGCAAAAAATGGATGCACGCCGCGAGGAAGGGAGGAGGGCAGGCCGGAGGAGAGGCAATGTAGGGCCAAAGCAGGGCCAGAGTAGGGCCAGTATAGAGGCCAAAATAGAGCCAGAGTAGGAATGAACTGTATGGGGGGTTCTACAAGACACTGTGCAAGGCAATTGACTGGTTATAGTGCTTCCACCCTCTATTCTCCCACTGTGCTGCCGGCTAATCTGTCGGGATACCACCATGCGACCTTGGCGGTGAAAAAAACAAACTATCCCGACACCGGAGGTTTGTGTCAATCAGTGATTCAGCTAGTGCTATCTCAGCTATAAAAGGGCATGGCCCCCCAGGGAATTGAGCTCAGAGCTACAATCCGCTGTTAACACCGTTACAGTCACCGTTACAGTTACCGTTACCAGCTACCAGTCCAGCCTCTTGTACACTACTCTTGTACACTCCCTTCATCATGGTCCAGCCCAACGAACCCGAATTCCAGCAGGCGTTTGACGAGCTGCTGTCGACGCTCAAGGACTCGACGCTGTTTGACAAGCACCCCAACCTCGAGCGCCTGATCCCCGTCATCTCCATTCCCGAGCGCATTGTTCAGTTCCGTGTTGTGTGGGAAGATGACAAGGGCGAGCTGCAGGTCAACCGCGGCTACCGCGTCCAGTTCAACTCGGCCCTCGGCCCTTACAAGGGAGGTCTGCGATTCCACCCCACTGTCAACCTTTCGGTGCTCAAGTTCCTCGGCTATGAGCAGATCTTCAAGAACGCCCTCACTGGTCTCAACATGGGAGGCGGCAAGGGAGGCTCTGATTTCGACCCCAAGGGCCGCTCCGATAACGAGATCCGCCGGTTCTGCTACGCCTTTATGGCCGAGCTGCAGCGTCACATTGGCGCCGACACCGACGTGCCCGCTGGAGACATCAATGTCGGCGGCCGTGAGATCGGCTACCTGTTTGGTGCCTACAAGAAGCTTAAGAACAAGTTTGAGGGTGTTCTCACCGGCAAGGGCCTGTCGTGGGGAGGCTCGCTCATCCGTCCTGAGGCCACTGGTTACGGTCTTGTCTACTACGTCGACGAGATGATCAAGTACGCCACCAATGGCAAGGAGTCGTTTGCTGGCAAGCGTGTGGCCATTTCCGGCTCGGGCAATGTCGCCCAGTTCGCGGCCCTCAAGGTCGTTGAGCTTGGCGGTACCGTTGTGTCGCTGTCTGATTCCAAGGGCGCTTTTGTCGCTACTGGCGCCGAGGGCTTTGGTAAGGAGGAGATTGCTGCTATTGCCGACATCAAGGTCTCGCACACGCAGCTTTCGACGCTCGAGTCCAAGTTCTCCAGCAAGTTCAAGTACCACGACGGCGCTCGTCCGTGGAAGCTTGTCGGCAAGGTCGACGTTGCGCTGCCCTGTGCTACGCAGAACGAGGTGTCTGGCGATGAGGCCAGCGCTCTGGTTGCCAGCGGTGCCAAGTACGTGGCCGAGGGATCCAACATGGGCTGCACACTCGAGGCCATCCAGGTCTTTGAGTCTGACCGTCTCAAGAGCAAGTCCGGTGCCTGGTACGGACCCGGCAAGGCCGCCAACGCTGGTGGTGTCGCCGTCAGCGGTCTTGAGATGGCCCAGAACTCGCAGCGCGTGTCGTGGACAAGCGAGGAGGTTGATGCCAAGCTCAAGGGCATCATGGTCAACTGCTTCAACAACTGTGTTGAGACGGCCAACGCCTACTCGTCGGAGACTGCCGAGGGCCTGCCCTCGCTTGTCAAGGGTGCCAACATTGCTGGCTTCGTCAAGGTTGCCAACGCCATGATTGCCCAGGGCGAGTTCTGGTGAGCATCTAACCCAATTCCGGTCCAACGACCCACGAGAAACGATACATACATCTAGATAGAGGTAAATGAATGATGATTAGGTCTACACAGCGTCTAGTCCTTTTATGCCCAACGAGAAACGATACATCTAGATAGGTAAATGAATGATGATTAGGTCTACACTGCGTCTAGCCTTTTATGCCTTTGGCCGCCGTAGAGGATGCGCCTCGGTGTTGTACACATAGTCGTCCAGCGACGCAACATGGGGCTCCTCAAACAAAAGATAGGCATATTTGAGAGTCTCGGCCAGCCAGAAGCTCTCTGCAGAATCGGCCAGGTTTCGGAAATTGTCTTTAGAGTCATTGGTCACATCGTTGACTGCGGAGTAGCCAATAACTTCTCCACTGGTGTCAAGAATCTGCGTCGCTTCCAAAATGCTGTGGATCATGTTCCACCCCTTGTCTTGCCACTTCCTGTCACCAGTAATGCGGTACATGTAAAACACCGACTCGAGTGCTTCTGGGCGCAGAATGTATCGAGCATCGAGTTTCATGAAGGAACGAGGCATGTCAAAGGTGGAGCGGACAGGCCACCTCTCACCGTCTACATCGTCTTGGACAAGTTGCTCACGGGGCATCGCCATCGAGCCCGGTTCGGGCGCAACGTCCTTGTTGTAGAAATCGTTAAAGTCAAAATTGCACGGGCCCGACTCGGGGCACCGACGCACATGGAACGATTCGGGCATGACTCCGGTCCGCGTCGCGCCATATGACCACACGCATCCCTCAGTCAGCTTGATACCAAGCTCCACGTCTTCGGGTCGCTTGAGTAATTTGCCGGCCAATGCAAACATTCCTCCAGCAAAGCAACCCAAGTGAGTCTGCTCATTATCGTACATAACCTTGTCGCCAGCCATTAGCTTGGCGTTGCCAGCAAATAGAATGTTGTCATTGTTCTCGACATAGGGCTTGAACACGAGGTGCTTCTTGGCAGCAGCTGCCATATCAGAGTACAGCTCCACGTAGCGCTCGTCTCCTCCATTGAGCAGTTGGAACTCCTTCATGTAATACTCAAAAGAACTGTCCACGAGTCCTCCCAATGCAAAGTGCTGAGGCTTACCTCGCGACATCTGCAGACCCTGGACGACGCACCCGCCGAAGCCCAAGTTATATTTGTTTGGGTTCGTAATGACCGTGTGCGACTCGACAGGCGTGTTATCGTAGAGGCCGGCGGCCTGCTGCACGGCAGGCGGCTCGGGAATGACGGCTCTGCGCTTGAGTCCGTCGGCAGCAGCAGCAGCGTCAGCGGCAGCAGCAAGCTGGATAGCAGCATCGAGACCATCGCTCGAGCTCGGCGACCCGGGCCCGGCCATACCGTTCAAAATGCTAGCTGGTGCGCCGCCTTTTAGTGGTGCCTGCCCAAGTGACTCAGTAGCAGCAGCGCCGTTCTGGCGGTGATGGCTGGCTGGTTTCGTGTCCGGGCTCGAGACCTTGACGTCGGGCGGGGTGATGGGTTTGATAATCTGGCAACCCGACAGATCGAGACCACTAGGGAAGAGGCCTGGGATGGGCAGCTTTGGCGACAGCAGGTAGAGCTCGTTGGTGATGCGAGCAATGGCATCGTAGTAGGCGTTGTTGCCCGTGAGCTGGGTCAGACGCGTGAACTCCACCGACATGGAGCCGACCTCGGCAAAGATGGTCGAGGTGCCGGCGCGCAACTTGCGTGCTGTGTCCTTGTCCTGCCACTGGAAAAAGGTCATGGGCATGCGGTTGGGGGTGTCGAAAGCTCCAAGCAGGTTATCAGCCAGCTCGACGGCCTTGTCGAGCAGTACCTTCTCTTTGCCTTGGCTCAGATCGTAGGCGGCAATAAGACCGCCAAGGTATCGAATGGTCGTTTCAAACAGTGGGATATCGGGGCGAAAGGTGCGCGTAAAGTCGATTGTCGCAATATAGTCAACGGCTTGACGGAACTCTGCGTCGAGGCCCATGAGCAGCAGCGTGTCGAGTGCGTCGACCATTGTTGCAGCCCAGCCAAGGAACGGGTCCAGAGCCCTTTGGGTGACGGGTTTGATCTCGTCATGGCCCCATCCGAACTGCTTGTACTGGCCCCAGGATCTGAGGAAGGCGCCCTTGACGTAGTCGCGGCGGCCGCGGCGGACAGCGGCCTGTTCAGAGGTCTCTTTCTCAGCGAAGTCGGCCTGGATCTTGGGCAGCACGAACCGTCCTGGTGGAGGCAGCTCAATGAGTGAGCGGACGGGGAACTTTACAGTTCGCGGCAGTTTGGGCGCATCTAGGAGGGCGACATCGCCAGCGGGCTTGACGCGCGACGTGCCGCCGCCAGAGGTCATGATCTCCATGGTCTCGAGGAGAGCGAGCTGGTCGGCGTCGGGCAGAGTAATGCCCGCGGCCTTTGCACGCGCCAGGTCGGCGGCCTCAGCGGCCAGAGCCGCGTCATCGCTGATCTTGTCCTGCTGCTGCGAACCTGGCGAGCCAATGCCGGCGTGCTCGTATAGTGGGTCGGTAGTTCCATCGATAGTTCCAACCGTCCCACCAGTTCCAAGCCCGTCTAACGCATTGGGGGTCGTGGCCACGGCTGGCGGCGTGAAGGGCGTGTCATCATGCAAAGGAGGTGTAGAAGCAGACGCACCTGGCACCTGGATGGAGTCGACGGTGGAGTCGGGCGCAGCCTGCTGGACGGACCATGCGTGGGACACAGAGCCGACCGAGTATGAGTGCAGGGACAGCCAGTAGTAGACGGAGCCGACGATGGCGATGGCAGCCAGCAGGTTTGGGCGCAGCCAGCGCCGCCGGCGACTGAACGCCAGACTGCCAAACATGTGAAGCTAGGATGTAGAAGTGCCGATAAATGGTAGAAGGGCAGATCAGAGGGCGGATCGCAGGGCAGATCACTGGGTAGCAGGTAGATGCGGAATGGACGAGATCGAGGCGATCGGTAGAGTATGGAGGAGGGGGGGAAAAGGAGTAGAGAGTAAAGGGAGGGGGAGGGAAACAGAGGGAGGAAGGTGGAGAGTTCCAGGGTGAGTAGAATGGAAGAAAGACGGGAAATAGTTGGGGGAAACTGGGCGACCGTTTTGGTCGAATATCCTCTCACGCGACCCCACTACCGCAGTTGTCCTGCTAATGGCACATTAAGGTTAGCTAATATGCGGGGGTGCTTTTTGTGCTGCAGCCAAGGCTTGAGTTCAAGCTGGCTGCCAGCTGGGCCTGCCAGTACGAGGTATCTGGTGAGTAAAACGATTCGAGGTGGTCACAACAGTCAAACACGCTTCCTCGGCCATTCGCGACACTCGCAGTACCTGTGCGGGCCAGGAACTGCCACGGTGTGCCGCTGGCTTGGCACTCGCTATACGAGCCCAGGTTCCGGGGTTCGACGTGCAGGCCTACGGGCCCTGCTGCATATCGTAAAATGAGGGCACGGATCTAAGGCGGCTGTGCGGTCGCAACGGTACAACCGCCTGCCAGATACAGTGGGGGGCAGAGGCAGGGATGGCTAAATGGGTTGCAATGAGGATGTATGGCTATACGGGGATATGTACAGTGGCATCAGTTACAGCGGTACCTTATTGGGTGTCCACAGTTACCTACGGTATGTACTGTATCTTACATTGAGTATCTGAATGAATGGCTTAACTGGGTAACTGGCTTAACTGCTGGTAACTGACTGGCTAGCTGAGTATTGAATTGAATATCGTCATCAAATCAGACAACCAACATAGTGGACGCATTCGCCATGTAGCCAGCCACCGCTGGCACCAATGGGGTCTTTGCAGCGAATGAGGCGGTACACCGAGACCTCACCGAGCTAGCATGAACTAGCATGAGAGTATGAGCTGGCATCAACTGGATGAGACTACTTGTGAGTAGCGTGGCTAACATGCGACTAGCATGCAACCCATCATGCAACTTGGCATGCAACTCGGCATTTGGTGCAGCTCTACGGCTCTGTGAATAGCCGGTGGAACGATTGAGTTTACCCGCTGAATATGCCGAATAAGGCTGAACAGGTCACACGAGCTGAGCTGTAGCTGGCTATTTGAATGAATGGGAGTATGGCTCCAGTCGTGACTCTTATTCTGTGACGACTGCTTAAAAATTCACTCTACGCGGACTGTAGTGTCGCCACGTGTAGTCCCACTTTGTCTCGCCGTTTCTGTCTCACTTTTCGGTCTCACTTGTCTGTCTCACCAGGTTGTAGTCTCACCCAGCTTTGGTAGCAGGCTGGAATGCGGCTCTGCCCTGCCGAATTTAATGGGACGCAGTCAGCCCAGGTTTGCAGTTTAGCAGGACATTTCAGTGGAGCCGCGCACAGATTCGGTCGAGTACAGATCGGTCTAACGCGGCCTGGAACGCAGCTCAGTTCACCGGCAGTTCCAGCAGTACAATTTTGTACAGTTTTATACAGTCTTGTCCAGCTCGGCCCTCCGTGGCTCTAGTCGATAAGCATCGCAATGCTTCTTTCAAGCCGACAGCGGCAGATGCTGGCATCTGCCATCGAGCAGCAAAACAAACGACCGCATCGAAGCATCAGGCAGCATCGAAGTGCCAAGCCGGGTTCGCGTGACGCGGACACCTGTAGTGTCTGTGGGCTAGCGCCGTCTCTATTCAAACGAGCAATGCCGCGGCGATCAACGCGGTTAGACTGGTCTGGAAGATAAACTACACTAGACGCAACAACACGAAGCCATTCACACCCCCTTCTCAGCATACTGGTAGCATCATTCAGCCTTCAGCCACTGAAGCCACGTCCTTCTCCACCTCCACTTCCGTCTTGGCGGTTCTCTGCTCGAAGCAGGCATCATGCATGTTGCATGCATGCGCCCAACTAAGCAATTCGCTGCTAGCCTGGCTGAAGCTTAATATCTCTAAGGTCTCTTGGCGTTTGGTGGATGCTCAGACTCGAGTTAGGGAGATACCCAGGAGTGATAGATGACTCCTGATGGTGCTTGTAGCTGTACCACGTCACTGCATCCAGCCAGCTTCCTCTAGTGCCTTCTTCTCGTCTGTTATACCTGCTCAATTTTCCCCGCTTCAATGCTTTTATCATGCTCCGCGGCAGCTGAAGCAAAAGAAATGCCCTGCACAGGACGCCAGATCACGATTTTTTGGTTTCGGCAACGGCCTGAATAGGCCACTGTCTGCCTTGGGCTTCTTTGGGCCAAGCGGCCATATCCCGGTCCTCGGTAGCTGGTAGCGCGCCGGTCATTATAAGCTGCGCGTCTGCCATGTTAACCTTTCTACCAATCCTAATTTATCCCCGAGTTCTTCTCCTCGCTGCCTCTCGCTTCATCTAACATAATCGTAGCTGTGTTTGAATCTATCTGCATAGCAGCATTTCGGCAACGAGTATTTCAGTCACGTCGTTTGAGATTGCAAGTTTCGTTCGGTTACGCGCAAGGCATTTCTCTATAATCTGGATTCACTCTGCAGAGCCTCTACTGACTTGATCCTCGTAACAATGAGAAGCCGACAACCCCTGTTTCTGGCCTGCATGTCCGTAGCCATCGTTACGTCTGTGTGGTTCATGACCGAGCTGTGGTCGCCGCCAGGTTCTTCCCATGCAGGCTCTTCCCCGTTACGCTCTTCCAAGTCTAGTTGGGGAGATACACCGCACTCGAATCTCGGCCATATTCCCGGCGTCCACGCTCCAAATAGCCTCAATCCTGACGTGTCCATGGACGTGGCCATCAATGGAACTTACTACAGTTTCGACCCCGAGATTGTCAAGCAGCAGCAACTTGCAAACATTGCTAAGAAAATCCTCATGACTTACGAGGAAAGATCCCGGCTTGTGCAGGAAGCGATCGACGAAGCTGACTCGAAGCTGAAACCGGAGCGATCCAAGTCATTGGCGGAGACGGAGTCGACGGAAACTTTGGAGCAGAATAAGAAGACTCTCCAGGCGAAGATGAAGCATATACAGGAGGCCATGGCGGGTAAGAAGGCAGAAATCAACGCTGCCTATGAGACCATCCGCACAAAGCTACTCGAGGCCGAGTACTAGCACCTCAGTTTGCGACGCCAAAACTGACACCGACATAACCGGTCGCGGACATCGAACGCGCGTTCATATTCACTAGACCACTGCGGAATCACCCGTCAGCCCAACATTTTACGACCTTAATGCCAAATCCTTGCAATACCCAGCTAACCGGCTGTTTTGAGGCCAAAGCAAGGTTCTGAACTCGAGCAAGTCGATCATGGACATGCCTTCGACGCCCTCGACGAGCACCAAGATTGAGAGAATCCTGTACATGTCCCCAAGATCTTGGATTCGACTACCTGGTAACCCAGAATGCATCCACCCCTTCTACCGGTATTCCCAGGGTATTCTCCAGCACACTGTCATACCGATTGACATGGAAGTCAGTTAGACTCACCGCAACCTTGCACTGATCGTGAGGTCACAGCATTATATCGGACTCTCATGAGACGTTGCATGAGGCGTTGCATACTACATGTTGCGATGCGCCTGGACGCGCAGTAAGCACCCTTGCTGTTATCATGTTCGGAGCAAGCGTGCTAAGTATGTGGTATGGGCCCCAGGAGCAAGCTGGGTGCAGGATAGGCCCAAGCTCACGAAACTGAGGCTCATATAATCTTCAAGTTCATCGGATCTCCAAGTTCGTCAGACCTCGAAGTTCACTGAGTCTTGACACAAGCACTCAAACCGCCTGCCAAGTTCTGTGTCGTTCAACTGTTGCTTGCCATCGGTCCATCGGATCAGTTTTAGGACGAGCCCTGAACTTTATCGCTATAGATCGGGATAAACAGTGAACCTTAATTATGGTCTTCAGATGGTGACAATGGAATCTGTGGACTCATCATGGTAAAATATTAACGCGATTTGGGGTGGACGCAACGGCTCAGCCCAGCCATGCTCATTGACTTACTACTTGCCCACCGCTTTCCTTGGCGCGGGCGCAGCACGGGCCGTAGATTCCATTTTTAGCAGATATGCATCTAGGCCAAGTGCGACTGACCTCTCAAACGACGGTGAGGGCCAGCAGGGGCCCAGGGCAAGTTCGGTACAGCTTTATGGGAATAGTACGCGTCATGGCGGTGTATAGGATACTGATCCGAGGCTGCGAGGATGGATGTTCGAGGCATAGACGTGTATATAAGCTCACTGGGGTCTATGTGACGAGCCATGCACGATGACGATCCGGGGGCAATTATAGGTCAGCCCAGCTAAGGGGTCCTAACGGAGATGAAGCTCAAGCTGGTAGCCTCGAGGACCCTAGGTTGAATACCAACGGAAAAGCCAAGGAATAGCCAAGCGGACACAACTGGTCGTTGATAAGAGTCGTGTGCCCGATTTACCTACTACTCTAGCGAGCTGTAAATCGGCCGCCTATAAGTAATGACAGACATATGCATGTCCACCTGCATACATGCTTCCGACTTGGGATGTGCCTATTTTGACTTCCGTCGCCGTACTAGACACAAAGCCTAAACGGAGATTGGTCCCGCTTGCCAAGGATGCTGATTAATAGGGGTATAGCGTTGGTGAGCTGAGAACCAGCTGCTGGACATGGACACAGACACTTGGGCCGCTTCTTGTATCATCATGACATGTCGCCCGGATAAACTTGCTGAAAGTCTATTTCATCCGCCTGTCGCGTGCTCCGGTACCTCGCTTCAACGGAAAAGAAAAGATCCGTGCGTGTTGACGGATGCAACTACTTTAGGCTCCGGCTATTGCTTGCTTCGGGCTTTAGTGCCGCGGGGCCCACAGCGTCAGAATTGCCTTTGGCCCGCCCGAGAGCTGCTTTGCTTTCTTAAATAACAAGGCTGTGCCTTGGTCGCCCTCGTCTGAACCTTTAGTATCTGCTGTTCATCGCTTGTTACAGTATCTTAGCTTTCTCGCTTCTACCGGCCACTCGCGTTGTTCTATCCGTTGGCTACCTAGCAGTCGTCTACTAGTAACAAAGTCGGTGGGCTGTTGTATACGAGATTCGTCGCTACAGTTTCGATTGATTCCAGACTAGAGTCCTCGATTGTGCTGATTCACCTACGACTCTCTTCTGGTGGCGTGAGTAGGTTGGCATCTTCCGGATCTTACTTTTCGCTTCGACCACGGGAGATCTGTTGTACTGTTCTTAGATCTAGTTCGACTACTTTACAATTGCTCAGTACTGGAGATCCACGTACCCCTTGGACTGGCTTATTCGAACTGTTCGCAACTGCTGTCGTGGTGCTCTCGTGATACTGTCAGCATATCTTGATTTCTGTGGAGTTTACCTGATACCTGCTATTGCTTGAACTCCACAGTACACTGTTTCGCCATGAGACTCCAACAGTCCTTCTATCTGGGATGCACAATGGTAGGCATTGTCTCAATCGTGTGGTTGATGACCTCGGTTTACTCGCTTCACGACCTGGACACTTCTATCTGGGACAATGTATCGGACTGGAGTGACGCGATACTGTCGACAACACCACCCACCTCGCAGCCTGAAGGGGACTTTAATAGTGAGAAGGAGGACGACAAGGTAAGAAAGATGAAGGTGCAAGTGAATTATTAACAGTAAGAATGAAGCAGCAAACGGTGACGAGAATGGGGTGGTTCAAGTTGAGGAGCCACAGGATCCGGAAAGCATTCTGAAGAACCATCAGCAAATAGTCGAGGAGGCGCAAAGGGTGTTGAAACAATACAAGGACGAGCAGAAAACTATTCGGGCACAACTCAAGGAGAATTCGAAGACGCTTGAGGAGGTGAAAGCGGAGATCGAAGAATACAAGAAGAAGAAGCCCGTGAATGCCGAATCTAAGATGCCACAAGATGCCAAGTTGAGAAAGCTCGTGGGGGAGATCGAAACGCTGAAGGAGGAATTAATATTACTCGAGGAGCCCATTATACAGAAAAAGGACGAAATCGACAAGGCCTACGAAGTGATCCGCGGTGTAATGCTTGATGCCGAAATTGAGACCCTCAAGGAGAATATTATTGTTCCTGGCATTGAAGGGGACCCGAGAAGCATCCAACCGAAAGGCAAAAAGATCCTGCTTCTCACTGCTTTTGACGGCCACGGATCGACGAGTCAGTCCAACATCTCAACGACCCTGATGATGAACCGTGATGAGTACTGCAACTATCACGGCTATACGCACTACTTTGTAAACACGTCCAAGTATGCGGCAGACGACGAGCTCGACCGCAGTCCTGTGTGGTGGAAGTTGCCTGCAGTCCGTGAAGCCTTTGACGAACACCCGAAGGCTGAGTGGATCTGGTGGGTGGACGCAGACATCATCATCACAAACCAGCTGATCGATCTAGCCGAGCACGTTCTCAACCCATATGTGTTGTCTCGTCGACTGACGTACGGAAAGCCTGTCAATGATCTTGGTGACCGCTTTTCGGGCCAGACGTACCCGTCTGAGGGCGATATTGATGTCAACAAGATCGACATTATCTTCACTCAGGATGGGCTGGGTATTAATGCGGGTTCGTTTCTGATCCGCCGGTCGTATTTCGCAGACATGATGCTCGACTTATGGCAAGATCCAGTATTTATCAAGAAAGAGTTCTTCCGCGAGGAGCAGGACGCCTATGTCTTCATGTACCAGAGCCATTCGATGGTGAGGGAGCACACAGGGATAGTGCCACAACGTCTGCTCAACTCTTACCAGAACTACAGGTTGCCGCAGAACGATTGGCAGCATGGAGATTTGGCTATCCATTTTGCTGGCTATAATAAGGGCCAAGCAGCAATTGATTCATGGCATCGTCACTTTAACGAAATCGTGCGAGTGCCCGAGGAGTTCAGACTGTACTAGTTATGTGGGTCTAGTGTCGAGACCAGCTGGTCACGGAACCAGCTCATCACGGATGGAATCTTGACAAGCTGATGAACCAAAGTGTAGATAGTTATGAATTATGAATGGCATGGACGTTAGAGGTAAACTTCTTAGCAAGCGTCGCCCAGCTGTAAACTAATGTCATAGTATAAGTATCACAGCAAAAACTAGCTTTACCAGACAAGCACTGAGAGAAGCATACTACAGCAGCATGTGCGCGTATGCGCGTACCACATGACCGGCTCCGCACCTCGCACCTCACGCTCACGTTCCAGTGTTCAGCAGCGCCTCGGCTCCACTGGCTCCGCCCGACAGTCCCACATGACTCGATGACGGCGGTACCAAACGCCTGCCAACCTTGACCTGCCTCGTCAAATATGCAGTTAAGCCCCCTGGATTTCTGCGTGCCGCAACCGCGCCTGAAGTGGGCTGCCCTAGCCCGGGCGGCTGGGTCGGCTATGTGCCGAGGTGTCTTAATGGCACCCAACCAACGAACAAACAGCCAATTTCTATTGCCCTCATCCATCTCCCCCATCTCTTCAATCCCTCCTTCATTTCCTCCTTTTATTTCCTCTCAATTAACTGCCATTCTCCACACTGGACCCGCCCCCTAATTATAGCAGCTTAGCCTCCCGGCTGCATCGCGCCCATCTCTGTTTGATCTCTTCCCAATTAGGAATAGATATTTGCAGGTGGTTAGGCGCGAACTCCCATTACGATCTAAAAATAAGCCACGCCAGGCGTGCCCCGCGCAGCTCGTGCGGGGCCTCCAGTGCATTTAAACAGACGGCTTCCTCTTCGTTCCTGCTCGTCTCATCTCATCGCATTCACTTCATCCAAAGACCCCAAAGACTCACAATCTAAAGACTCTCACTTCACAATGTCTCTCACATCTGTCTCCTACTCTGAGCCTGCCGAGCAGCTGCTCTTCCACCCAAGCCTCATCCCCCAGTCGGTCCAGGCGTCGCTGCCTGCTGGCTATACGATGCGCCCCGTCTGTGCCTCGGACTACGAGCGCGGGGTTCTCGACGTGCTGCGTGTCCTCACTACCGTCGGCGACATCTCCAAGGACATGTTCACCGCCCAGTTCGACTACTGGCTCAAGCGCAACGACACCTACTTCAACATTGTCATTGTCGACGGCTCAGACAAGGTCGTGGCCGTCGGATCCGTCGTTGTCGAGCGCAAGCTCATCCACGAGTGCGGACTTGTGGGCCACATTGAGGACATTGCCGTTGCTCACTCCGAGCAGGGCAAGAAGCTCGGCCTGCGACTCATTCATGCTCTCACCGACATTGCCCGCGAGCAGGGCGCCTACAAGGTGATCCTCGACTGCTCCGACCACAACGTCGAGTTCTACGAGAAGTGCGGTTACCAGCGTGCTGGTGTGGAGATGTCCATGAAGTTCAATGCCGAGTCGAAGCCTTCGCTATAAGGCGTAAATCCTCGGCCGAGCTGGACTCGACCTCATCTTTTTCTTGCATTGATTTAGCATTTTGGCATAGTATTTATTAATTTTTACTCTTCACACTCTCAATTGTGATCCCCAGCTCCTAGTTATCAGTGTCGTCAACCTTTAGTCAACCTTTAGTATTCTTGGGCGCTATTCTCCATCTCTCTATTCTACGCGCACTCTATTATTCTCCATCTAGATTTCTCCAGCTTGTCTAGATCCAGCTGCCAACTGCAGCCAACAGCGGCCAAACGTACATCAACGCATGAACTATTTATTTTCATTCCTTACATAACGGAGACATCACTGACTACAAGTTTCCTTTGGTCACGGGCCACTGGTAGTTTTTGCTGTTGTCGCGCACATAGCCACGGTCCTCGAGGAACTTGTTGAGTGTGGCAGGACCACGCGAGCCGTAGGCGTACTTCTCGACATTGATGTCCTTGGCGCCCTTGTCAATCGTGTGCAGCAGCGGCGTAAAGATCTTCCACGAAGCATCAAGCTCATCGTCACGCACAAAGTTCGAGTGGTCGCCCTTGAGAGAGTCGAGGATAAGTGCCTCGTAAGCCTCGGGGATCCGCAAGTCAGAGTAACGGCGGTGGTATGACAGATCCAGATCAGTGATAACAGTGCGCGTCGCCAGTCCCGGGTACTTTGTGTTCATCTTCAGGTAGATGGCCTCGTTGGGCTGCACTCGCATGACAAGCTCGTTGCGGGCAATGTCCTTGAAGATACCTCGGGCGACATCCTTGAACTGAATACGGATCTCCACCTTGGCCTCATCAAGAGCCTTTCCTGCCTTGAGAATGAACGGCACACCCTCCCACCGGTCGTTGTTGACCTTGACCTCAATGGCCGCAAAAGTCACGGCATGTGAATCAGGCGACACGGTCTTGTCGTCAGTGTAAGCAGGCTTGCTGCCGTCCTCGGATCGGCCGTACTGGCCAAGCACCGTGTCGGAAAGATCAATAGGAGAAATCGACTTGAGAACCTTGACCTTCTCATCACGAACGTCCTCAGGCTCAAACGACACAGGACGCTCCATGGCCACCAGAGTGAGCACCTGAAGCAAATGGTTTTGCATCACATCACGGATGATTCCAATCTCGTCAAAGTAACCTCCGCGACCCTCGGTGCCAAAAGGCTCCTTGAAAGAAATCTGCACGCATGCAACGTTCTGTCGGTTCCACGAGGCACTGAAAACCTGGTTGGCAAAGCGCATCACAAGAATGTTCTTCACCATCTCCTTTCCGAGGTAGTGGTCGATACGGTACACCTCGTCCTCGGACCACACAGGGGCAATGGCGCGCTGCAACACACGAGACGACTCAAGATCGTGGCCAAATGGCTTCTCAATGATGACCTTCGCGCTACCCTCAGATCCGGGGTAGCAGTCCTTCTTGAGATGGGCAGTGACCTCTCCGAAAACAGACGGGGGCAGGGCCAGGTAGTACAGACGGTCACGTCGCAGCTTACCATCGGGGCCGTCCGTGGTGATAACGTCCTTCTCGAGCTCCTCTATGTGCTCACGGAGGGCAATGAAGCCAGCGTCCTCGTCGTACTTGCCCTGGACATAGGTGCACATCTGCTTGAAGTCCTCAGCCTTCTTGCGGCTAATGTCGTCAACCAGCTTGAAGTACGACGACAGGCGTTCCTTGTACTCGGCGTCGGTCATGCCGGTACGGGCGTAGCCGACAATCTTGGTCTTGGGCGGCAGAAGGCCATTGCGGTACTGAGTTAGCACGAGAACCAAAGCATCAGGTTGGCGATTCAGACTGCAGATCCAGATCAGCCAATTGCAACAGCATCTCCCTGTCGGCCAATTGGCTTGTAATCTTCGTCCAAGCAGTCTGTCTGGCGGCTCGGTGCCTCGGCCGGGGACCCCACAGAGAGGTTAGGGAGCCGGGGCACAACAGGCCGCAGTTGGCTAACGGGCCGCAATGGCAGCCAGCGGTAGTAACGAGTAGTCCGTAGCGGACAATTGGAAGAGAAGAGGTAGGGCCGACCTTGCGGTGACTATATTCTCTTGTAAACCTTGTCACGGCGCTGTACGCATTACTACCGCTGTAGCCATAGCCGCCAAACCACAGTTCAAAAGTCTCAACATACCAGACCAAACAGAGCAGGGAACTGTGTTAGAGGGGATTCACTACAAGAATTCAATACAAGCGTCGTAATATACTCACAGTCTTCTTCTTGGCGAGGTCTCCAGATGCACCCAACACCACAATGGTGACGTTGTGCTTGAACTCAACCACAGATCCCGGGCTCACAGTGCCAGAAACAGTTTCAGAAGGCATTGTTCTAGGCGACGCTAAACAGTTAGAAGTAGTTCAGAGAGAAGCTGGCAACAACGGGCTGTCTGGTCAATTGATGTGTAATCAAGGGCGAAAATTACAATGGCACAAATTTCGATGCGTGGGGGAGTACTGCCCACAGGATCACCCTGCCGTTGCCTACTATGGATGACGGTAGACACGGGGTAAAGAGGGGCCAAGCAGGATGGTAGCACAAAAGAAGGCACAAAGGAGACGGTTGTCGGATCCTGGATTGACCTTCGCCACAAAGAAATCCGGCCCCTTTTATACCACGCCACAACACACCCGATGTTGTGCCACCAATTGACCAGCCAGGTTTTCGAGTGGCCCAGCGGCCGATTACAAATGGAATCCCGATATATCCGCGGACTCACCAATCAGTAACTTACTCTAACAGTTCACTATCTTTCAATTGTTTCTTCGCTTTGCACAACGAAGCTCAGGGGTCGGTAGAACGAGGGGTTGGGCCAAGTAGGAAGCTAACCGTGGGGTGGCCCGCTGCTTTTTATATGCGTGGGTTGCTGTGTTCCGACGTCCTTGTATGGGGATGCGGCTTATCAATGATAGAGTTCCGAGGGGTCGTTTTATCCGGCCTCGCCGGGAGGATGGTAGGGGTAAAAACAGACCAGTGGGAAGCGACAGGCCGGACGAGTTTATCTGCGTGTTGAAACGGGGCCCTCAGCTCCAGTCCGCTGCGATATCCCTGCCGTGGCCTCTCGCACTTTGGGCCCCCCCCGGATTACTAACCCCACGGTGTAGGGTACGGGTACAACATCGCCGATGATCTGCCCCTTACCGGCTGTGAGTGAGCCGCTGAACTTCCGCGGTCGTCAGTAACATTAAGAATTGTTAGTTAACGATGCAAATTGTAGATATGCTATGGACTGGTAATTCTATGTGTAGTCCTGTAGGCCACTGTAATACCCGAATAGATCAGTAATAGATCACTCGACTCCTCTATACTGGCTCACCACTTGGTGCCGATAGTAATAGCGGCATTGACGGGCTCTTCGGCAACGACAGCGTGGAAATCGGTCTTGACGAGCTTGTCAGCGGACTGATTAGTCCACATCTGGCGCACCCAATCGCTGACACGCTCACGGCTCACCTCGAGCTTCTCCATGCCGTTGTACAGCTGCTCCATACTTTCTTTCCACTCCTTGGCTCCCACGTCCTGCGGCCGGCCAATCTGGCCTCCTCCGTTGATGCAACCACCAGGGCAGGCCATCACTTCCACGTAATCGTAGCTCTTGGGGTCGCTCTGTGCACTGGTAGCGGCCCGCCGACTCACCACAGCACCTCGCTTGCCGGATGGCTTGAGCTTGCGCACGAGGTTCTGGATATTGCGGAATCCGTAGACCTGTGCGGCCTTGCCAACGACTGTGTCGTCGCTTGTGCGCACGACTCGGTACTCGACCATGTCAGCGTTCTTTCCAGCAACGACCTCGACACGCGTCTCGGCATACTCGCCAGCCGCGATGGCTTGCAGAGCCTTGCCGAGGTATCCACCCGAACTCGAGCCTTCGTGCGACAGCCACTGTGCTTGCCACGGCCAGCTGCGAGGCGCCAGAGCTTCGTCCGTGACACTTGACAGTTCCAACGAGTCAAACTGAAGACCCTCATCGTTGAGCAACTGCACAATCTCTTTGGCAGTGATGACACAGTCGACATCGCGCGACGACTCGGTGCCAAACTCGGGTCGTGATGCCTCTAGCTTCTTGTCAAAGCAGGGCATGACACTGACGTGGTAGATCTTATCCAACGCAACACCAGTCTCGCTGTGGATGAGCTCCTTCAACAGCGAGCCTGTGATCTGCTGCGTCGACTTGACGTGTGATAAATAGGGAATCATATGCGGGTGCGTCTTTTCAACATAGCATGTCCAGCCCGGACATGAGCTGCACAGAATGGGTCCAGATCCTGGTACCTGGCGTTTTTCCAGAACTTCTTCTGCCGCGTACTCAAGCGCTATGTGCCGGCCGATTTCGGTGCCCACAACGTAGCGGAAGTTGAGTCTGTCGACGAGCAGCGACTTAAGCTTGGCGTCAACCTCTGCTATGGATAGCTGATAGGCAGCCGCAAGCGACACGCGCACTTGATGACTTATAGAAGCAACAAGGATCATATCCCTCGTCTGCTGGTTTTCTCTCACAACCTTGAGTACCTCGCTGTGGCTCTGCATGGCCACGAGCACCGTCTCTGCAGAGGTGATGCAGCCAGAGCAAGCGAGGCAGTCGGTCAGGCTGATCTGGGCCGACTCGAGCGTCTTCTTCGACTGTCCATCGTCGAGAATCTCCACGGCGACTCCGTCGAGCCCGATCTCGATCTGAGCACGGCCGCTGTCGTTTGTCTTTTGCACCTCGACAGGCTTGATACAGGCAACTCCCGGGGTGATGAAGTCGTTAAGGTCATCTGCCGATAGTATGGCACTCATTTTAAAGACGTTTGAGCGTACCACGGGCAGAGGCTTCTTGCGTGTATATACCAGTAAACGTGACGGCGCGCAGGTTAATCTGTGTTCCAGTAGAAAGATGACATTTGTAACGAGACTTTTAATATTGGTCATAGCATTTTGCCGCATGTAGCCGAATATGGTAATATCGTGCAGATCTCTGGTAACGGGGAAATCAGAATATCAAACAGAGTAGAAACGAAGTGTAACTGAGTATTGGTGGAAGTCTGCATAAGAGTGATTGGAACCTGTTAAACGCGGGTAGCAGGCGTGGTCAGAAAAGCTTGCAAAGAAGACGACTGAGTTGCTGTCTGAATGGTCATTGAGATCAACCATGGCCTACAAGTACGCTCAAGCACGCTTAAAGCACGCTCCAAGCAACGTTGCGTTCTGAGATGTAACGTCGACAACAATAATGCAACTCGGTCATATCTTTGATCGTATGGTATCTGCTCTCCTCGTTCTCTCCGTGTACTTAACTCACATGCATATGCATGCAGCGCGAACGGCTTGATTTCGTCGCTCATTTCGACGCGACTTGACTACAAACATGGCACCTAGCGAAAAGGAAATCTGTGACGCGTTGGAGACGGAGGTGGTTCAGGCAGACCTGCAGACTACAAGTCTCAAGGCTGTTCGTCAAAACGTCATTGAGCTGCTTGAGCTGGATGCCGACTTCTTCAGACATCCCGAATGGAAGCAGCGAAGCGCCAATGTTGTAGACGAGGCAATTGTATGTTTGAGCTGAGCAGACTTGCTCAAGTTTGAGCACTGCCAAACTTACTAACAGCAGGCTCGCAAGCTGAAGGAGGATCAGAAGAGTGAAGAAAATGATGAGAAGGTCGAGAGCCATACAGATCAACCCCCTGAGCAAGATGAAATCCCCGAAGAGTCGAGTGAGGAGGAGCTGATAGACGAGCCCGTGAAACCAAAGAAAAAGCGAGCACGTAAATCTGAGCCGAAAAGCGCGCCCAAGAAGCCGACAACCGCGAAGAAACTAGCAAAATTTGACGACGCTGCAGCCAAGATCAAGACGTTACAATCGCAGTTGGTCAAGTGCGGGATCCGCCGTGTCTGGTCCAAGGTTTTAGGACCAATGCCGGATGACCGTGCGCGGATAAAGTACCTCACTGAGCAGCTTCACGATATAGGCATGACGGGTCGTTTCAGCTTGGCCAAAGCCACAAAGATCAAAGAACAGAGAGAGCTAGACAGAGACATCCAGGACGTTGTTGACGAGGCAGGAAAATTCACAGCCTCCAAGCCTGATCCCGCTCCAGCGCCTAGTCGAGCCAAGCGGATTATAGTGAGTCTTCACCAAAGGAATGGATGAGTGCTAACTAAGATGGAGAGCGATTCAGAGTGACGGTCATTAGCGATTCCGAGGCCTGATCAAAGCTAGTGCGTAGGTGTCTCTTTATGACCAGTGCCTATATGGTGTCTCTTTATGGTCAGTGCCTATATTTGGTGCCTATTTGGTACATATATTTTGCGTGCTTACAGGTTCTTGAGAACAGCGTCGGCGGTGGAGACGCTGATACCAGTAGAATCGGGCTCAACAAACGCAGCGACAACCTTGCCGTCCTCAACGACAGCAGCGTATCGCTTGGTGCGCTCAGTGCCAAAGAACTTGGACGCATCGAACAGCAGGTCCCACTTCTTGGAGAAGGCTCCGTCGTGATCCGCGAGGAATCGCAGGCCCGGGTTGGACTTGCCAACGGACTCCTCCAGGGCCTTCTTCCAGGCACCCGTCACGAACGAGTCATTGACAGCCACAACATACACGCCCTTGACACCCTTGTCTGCCAGCTTTGAGAAGTTGTTCCAGTAGCCAGGCACGTGGCTGGCGGAGCAGCCAGGTGAAAAGGCTCCAGGAACGCCAATAATGACATACTTGCCACTCTTAGTCTCGGCTGCGAGGTCGACGGTGTTGGACGGAGCGTCCTCGTACAGAGTAACAGAGGGCACCGAGTCTCCAGTCTTGACGAACTGAGCGGAAGAAGCGTGGAGACTGCGGGTAGAGCAAGCACGGCCGGCAGCACCGGCGAGGCGGAAAGTGTGGGATTTCAGCATATTCGAGCTACTTGAAGTCAATTGAGCAAAAATGGGGCTTTAAAGACGAATTGAACGGATTCGACTGTACAATTGAGGTTCAAAAGCACATCTGAAAGCTCCACATCCGAAGACCCCAGCATTGCTCCGTGGTTAGGTTTCCGCATCTGGCAGCCGTTGATCTGATCTGCCGTTGACTACAGTTTCCGGTACTTGGACATGACATGATTGTTGGCAGTGGCCGAGTCCAGTTGTTGACGGCCACGCAGGTTCATCTAGGACTGCGTCTGGGACTTCGTCTTGTCTCCTCGGAAACGCGACTCCGCTCTTGGCTTGACGAATTCACTACTGACAAGATACCAAGAGACGCTTTCGACATCTCGTTTGCCCGCTCGTCGGGACCTGGAGGCCAGAACGTCAACAAACTCAACACCAAGGCAACAATCCGCATGTCTGCAGAAGACTGGAATCGTGTCTCGTGGATCCCGCCTGCCATTCGTCATCAATTGGTCTTTGGGAAGTTCCCATTCATGATGAAATCTGGAGGTATAGCTGTGTCGAGCCAGTCGAGCAGAAAACAGGCCGACAACGTCGAAATATGTTTCCATAAACTGGGACAAGCAATCCGTGACACTGCCTATGTTGCACCTGAGCGGCAAATTGAAGATATTGACCGCTGGGATAGGATCACCAAAGCTACCAACGAGCAACGGCTGCGCGCCAAGAGTGAGAAGTCACGCAAAAAGGAGTCGCGCCGTAGCCGTGACTTTGACTGAACGCAGATCATGTACTGTACATTATTTATTTACACATTGCATCGTTAAGATTCGTAATCAGCGTCGACTGCTGCGTCGGCGTTTAGCCGGACGTGGTGCCTCGGGCTCGTCTTCTACAGGCTCCTCGACCTTCTCGGCAACGTCCTCAGCTGACTCCTCAGCTGGCTCCTCTGTAGGCGCATCAGTCGTAGCTTCTGCTTCAGAGTCAGCTTCATCTTCAGCCTCTTCGTCGTCGTTATCTCCAGCTTGCGATGACGCATTCTCCGAAGCTGCAGGTGAGGAAGCCTCGTCTTCTGAATCGTCGCTGTCCGAGTCGTCTTCATCGTTTGACTCAGAGCTATCTGAATCTTCGTCGTCTTCGTCATCATCGTCATCATCATCGTTTTCTTCATCCTTCTGATCCTCCACGTCATGACGACTTTTCACCTTCGATTTGGCCCCATTTTCGTCTTCCTGTCCTTCCATAGGGTCATCATCAACTTCGCTACCATCGCGAGTAGCTCCGGCCCCATTTCCTGACTCGGGCTGAGGCGTGCTTTCTTCGGCAGCTTTGGAAGCTTTCTCGGCAGCTTTGGCAGCGGCTGCAGCGGCCTGCGCCGCCCTTTCAGCTGCTGCTGCTTCGGCACGTTTCTTCTCAGCCAACGCCAGAGTCTCAGATCGCGGAACCACAGATTCAGCAAACAGACCACCAAATCCAGTGTCAATGTTGACCTGGTTGAACTTCTCCCAGTATCCTTGCTCGCGAGCAGCACGTAGACCTCGCCAGGTAAGCGACGAGATGAGTGCCTCATCTTGTTCAGAGACTTTCTCACCATCCACCTCCATTGCATTGGGGTCAGCTTCGCCGCTCTTCTTCTGAACACTTTCGACTCGGCCGTGATATTCCTGCGGGGTGGGAACCTTGAACAGGTTATTGACTTCGAGCTTATCCATACCGGTAGGGATCTTCCACACTTTGCTGAGCGCAGCTGTTCCCATTGTATGCCAGAACTTCTTTCGAGGCTGGCGCAGTTTAACAAGCGCCTCCTGAGCCTGATGGTAATGATCATCAGACAGCTTCTCCTTCTCAAAGGACGGGCAGTTCTTCAGTTTCCACTTCTGCCATTCCACATCTCGATTACCTAAGAGAGAAACGACCCTATCGACACGAGCCCCAGAGTCGAGAGGAATGCCATGCTTGCGGATACGCAACCGCAGCTCCGTAAAGTAGTCGACCCCTTCATCAGGAAGGGTGTATGCAAACATAACACTTTTGTTTGTTGCTGGTAGTTTAGCCCACTCGGCCTCCTCATGGCTGGCCAGGCTGAGCATGAACTCGGCAACAATCTTTAGCTGGAGCAGGAAAGCAGATTGGAACGAGTCATCCTTGAGCTGAAGCTCAAACAAGTCACGCTTGGTCAGCCATTTGGGCAGGAATTGGTCCTCCTCTTCAGCGGCATCGATGCTCTTCATGAATTTGTCGACGCGCTCAGGGTCACGACGGCTCCATTTGCGGCTGGGATCGCGACGACTGGACTTGCGCTTGCCTGACTGATTTGAACGCATGGTGTGCTTGCTGAGAAACTCCAGCGACTTGTCCACTTTGTCCTTGAAGCTGGAGAGTTCGGCGGTGTCGAAGAGTTTAGTAGGATCGCTGAAGTATGCTTGAAGGGCCCAGAAGTCATCATACGGGGTGTCCTTGTCTCCAGTCTCTTCAATCACCGTGTCTCCATCAGCTTCAACAGCAGGCACTATCTGCTCTGCAGGTTCGAGAATCGTGACGTTATCTGTGTTGAAGGATCCGCGAATGTTGAGGCCAGATTTCTCGTTGAGGGGGAAAGCTCTAGCTAGGAACATGGCGATCTTGCCGGAGAACTCGCTATCGTGGCTTTTTGATAGGCGTTTGCCAAGCGAGTTACAAAAGCGAATGAGCGTCGTGCCAGGGGCCTTGCGACCGCTCAGGTCCCGACATAGCTTAGATTCGCGCGACACGAGGTATGGCCAGAAAGCTTCACACCAGGCAATTGTGCGAATATCGAAGAGGTCCTCGATGAGCGAGTGAACGAGGGAGAAATCGGCAGCGTCTATTTCGGAGGCCTCGAGGATCAAATCAAGTAGAATGCAAATGTGATGAACGACGTTGTCGCTTGATTGCTGGCCGTAGTGAAGAACGAGCGCGCGGGCAGCAAGTTCGAGGTCAGCAATTGACTTGACCGCGTCCAGGGTGGCAGCGTCAAACTGAGCCTGCTCACTAACTGGATCTGCCGAAACAGTCGTCTCGACGAGGCTGCGTAATTGCTCCATCGTAGTAGGCTGAAGTCGAAATGCACGAAATGGAGAGTTGAAATTCACAGATGCGGCACGTGACCCGAGTCTTCACTGTCGGCAAGGAACGTCTGAACAGGGCTAATAACGTCAGTAAATATATTCAGGTTTATATATTTCGGGTTTAATCATATTGCAGCGTGAGTCCTTTCGGTATGGTCGTAATCTATGGCACATTAGAGGTTGTAAAGAAGTGAGGGTGACGGTGACAAGCCTGTCATGCCGGGCCACACAAGAGCGTCGTGACCTGTGAAGCCGAGAATGGGGAACGAGCTGGGAGAAGGAATTTCAGCGGGTTCGACTTGGTTGTCATCATCTTTGACAGGCTCCTTCGGCTCGTCCGGTAAGGGACTCAGGCCAAACGAGTATATGTCCTTGGAGAGAATGAACTGGCCAAACAGGTTGGTTGGCTGTGCGCTGGGGCTCGACATCTGAGATAGCGAAGAGGGGATGAGGGCAAGATTGTCGTCAGGCGAGTCGCTGTCTGATGGCCCGAGTGTGTGGAACGTGTTGATGCGATCAAGCAGAGCCGATATACGGTCCTCAAGATCGTTCAACAGTTCTGATGTCGAAGGTAGCGCAGCCAGCTCGACGCCGTTGATTTCGCTCAAACACCGCAAGATATCCGCCAGCTTCATTCCCATACCCACCCCATGTACTTCGATACTCTTCTTCGACATGTTCGTAGCAATGACGTCGAGGTCCTCGACAATGCTCTTTGACACATCTGACTCTAGGAGTGCTATCTGGGTTGAATGGCCCACTGCTTTCAGTAGCAGCATTCGTAGCCACAGCGTCGAGATGACGAAATCGGCCTTTTGGATGTCAAAGGGCATCTTGGACACGTATGCACGAGCCTCCTGGATCTTGCCCAGCAGGCTACGGGCCACCGAAGTGGATCGTGACGAGTTGCCGACAGCCAAAAAGGCCTTTAGCTCGTCAACAACAGTAAACAACTTGGCCATATGCACGATACAGCCATAGATGCGCTGCAGCTTGGGGCCGTACTCGGGATACTCGATTGTGTTCTTGAGCGTGAGAGGGAACTCGGCATGTAGTGAAGCGCCGCGTTCCGTCACATATAGAACAAAAAAGAGAGCCCGGTGTTGCAAAGCACTATCCGCGTCAAGACCCACGTAGTGTTCTTCTTTGTCGATGCGCAGCAACTGTAGCATGGTGATGGCTTCGCGAAGGTAGTACCAAGCAGGCCTAAAGTTTGTGCCGCGGAAGTTGGCGGCAAACAAGAAGTACGAGCACATGATGGTCTCGATGCAGATGTCGTTGATGAAGCGGCCCAGATCATGGGCCAGCGCTGCCTCGGACAGCAGCTCCGTCTCGAGCTGGCGGCTGTCCTCGATTGGATACCGGAGGTTCTTGCGACGCGACGATCGCATAGCCACGGCGCAGATCCCCATGATGATGCAGTACGAGGTGGCGGTGGGCTTCTTGTCGAGGTAGTCTAGTACCTTGTGATAATCCAATATAGGCGTGATGACGTGAAGGCTGTGGAAGTACTCAAACACGAGCTCTTCCAGGAGCGGGCGCGGGTAGCGGTCCCAGCAGAACTGGCTGGCGAGCTCGGGGCTCGTCGGAGACTCGGCGGAACGGCCAGCGGAGCCGGGGTCGTAGTTATGGCGTCGCAGCTTCTCGATAACCGAGTCCCGCTTGGCCCGGGGACCCCGCCGTTGCGGCACCGCATTGTATGAACAAGGAATCTGGTAACTAACACACATTGAACACGGATCTCTACCGTCGCATTTGATCTTGCGCTTGCGGCAGCAGTCGCAAGCAGTCATGATGGCTGTTCATGGGACGCACTCAAGGGGTTGTAGATGGAGCCTGCCAACCGTGATTCGGTCTAACGTGGGCTAGATTAATGTTCGCGAATGCGGGGGATGGGCCCATAAATACCCAACGCACGGGGCGCGGCTATAGATGTACCCCGCATTGAGCCTCGTATCGGATAAACTCAGTAGCCGGAGCCAGGGCGGATGGATACTGTGCGAAGTGAAAGTAAGCGATGTTGTGTGATATAACATTGCAAGACCATTGTAGGTTATTGTTAGGAGCTGAGACATGACATGGCGAGACCGAGGGAACAGTGTGTAAAAGGTGGGGTAGACCGCACCTAATGAGGAATAGGCACGGCTTTATCTTACAGCACCTAAATAGATGCTATGAGGGCTCATAATGAACCTACTAGTGGATCACCAAAAAATACATTGCTACAATAAATCATCACTTGGTCGTAATTGTTCCAAGACCTGCAATCTTGTCCCTCCATATTACTCGTGGTATCTCCGTAATACGCCAGTTTCTTCCTACTTTTTCGTTTTGGGCCGGCCCTTTGGAGCGCCTGCCATCTGCTGTGGCATCGCCATTCCTGGCACCGGTTGCTTCTTCATGGCCGCGTTGGGCATTCCAGCGGCAAACCGCGCGTTCGCCCCGGCAGCGCCAGCCATGGCTTGTCGGTTGTCAAAATTAAGACCTCCAGCAAACGCAGCATTGTTAGTCTGGTTCGTCCGCATGGCCTGCGCCATGGCTCCATTGGCATTGGCATTGGCATTGGCATTGTTGTTCATAAATGCAGTCTGCATCTGGATCTGCTGCTGCCGCTGCTGCGCCAGCTGAGCCATCTCCTCCTTGGTGAACTGGTTGCGAGCAGGCGGGGCGGCCATGGCGTTGGTGTTGCCTGCCAGCGCGTTCATCTGCTGCGACATCTGAGTCAAGTGTGTCTGGCCCTGTGGCATCTGGTGTCCTGGTACTCCTGGTACCGTCGGTTGACCCGCGTTCTGCCGCTGCTGCTTCTCTAACAACCGCTTCTTGCGCATCTGCTCAATGAAGCTCAACCGCATAAACTGCCCAGACACTCCACTGGTGCCACCGTTGGCAGCATTCTGGTTGCGCTCGTCCATGATAAGCATGAGCTCCTCGAACTCGGTGCCGTGATGCGACATGTCCTCGTGTAGACCGCGGCGCTTCTTGGGGTGAGTGAGGCGGTGCGAATGTAGCTTGCGTATGTCCTTTTTCGAGATCTTACCGTTCTCATCGCTCTCAATTTTGTTTGTCTGCAGCAGCTTCTTCCATTGTGCCTCACGCGACTTCGACGACTCGAGAGCTGCCTGCGCTGCGGGCGGCGCTCGCTCGGGCACACGTAGGTCGACATTGCGAATGGTGACACTCAGAATCTCCTGCTCCATATTCAGCGCCAACATATCGCTGAACCGTCCCTGCGTCGTGTCTGCTGTGTAGAGTAAATCGTGCCACAGCGACAGCGGTGTAGGCCGTAGCAGGACGCGGTAAGATGCTGGCTGGGCCTTTGGCGGCTCAGAGCCACTGGAGCTCGCGGGAGTACCTCCTGCCGCACTGGTACCGTTGACATCAGGCGTAGAGCTAGCGGCGCTGGTCTCGCCAGCGGGCGCCTCTGTCGATTCCTGGCGCACATCTCGATGATCGATCAGCTTCATGATTATGCAGCCCTCGTAAAATCGGATGCCCGCATCTCGAAATACCTCGGTTGCCGCCGGGGGAATCTCTCCGCGCGCCACGTACTCGAAGAATGTCTTGATTGACGGCGTGTTCTTCGACAGAATTCCCTCCTGGTTGCCAAACCGGTAGTGCGTATGGTGAATATGCAGCTCGAGACTCGGCGGGTCATTGGCGTACTTGGCCAGAATGAGGTCGGGCGTCTCCGAGAAGTCGTACACGCGGCGTCGTCTCGCTTCCATGATACGCGCAGCGTGGAGTCGCTGCGGAGTCATGTTCGACTGGCCCGCGGGTTGTCCATTGACGGCCGGGTTGGTTCTGTTGGCTGCAGCTGCCACGGAAGCTCTCGAGGCCGCGTCGTCGTCATCATCACGAATGACGCGGCGCCTCTCGCCTGCACGCAGCGCTGGCGCTGCCATGGCCGGCGATTGTTCGGCCAGCATTCTCTCCGGAGCCTAGTGGTGAGGTAAGAAGCTGAAGTTATCAGTGGAATTTGAATATCACTTATGAACCTCTTACCGGGGTGTTCCCTAACAGCATTAGTTAACAGGCATCTTAAGAGACTATTCCGTTACATGACTGATATACTCGGATGCATGTATTGCAGCTAATCCTAACCCGTATGCGTCATAGTGAATCATCGTGAACATCATACTTAACATCATCTTGAACATCAGCATGAACATCATCTTGAACATCTGCTCGACTGCGCGGCGGACGAGGTGAAAATGAGATTCACTTTTCTACCCGTTCTTCTGTTTTGCTTTTCTGTGGTTAGTGCGACTGTACAGCAGCTCACACATGCCCGGGTCTCGACTCTACCACTTCTCACACTTGCCGAGGCCGCTAATAGGACGGACTTTGTATCCGTGCTAATGATATCCGCTCGTGAACTCTACCTTGATGCGAACTGTGATGCTACAATTGTGGACATTCAACCACATGAGTTGATACGACTTGTACTCCCCCACGTAACTACTGCCATTAACTGCAACTCTGCCAACTACCTGAACAATCTCCACCGGAATAACATGCAATGCTCGAATTACGACGAGATGTTGCTACAGTTTGCACGACAGCATGCCACTATTAACGCCAATGCTGACAATGCTGGTGGAGCAGCATCTCTTCAATCCCGCATCGAAGGTATGCCGTACCATATAGAAGGCACAGATCGCGACTGGGCCTATCTGGGGTGGACTGCGAATCAACTTCGTCAAGGGTCGCGAAGAGCTTTTGAGCAGGCCCGTGATAGGAGTTACTAATGCTGGCAAATCCAGTAATGAAGCTGTTGCAGAGGCTGAGGTATCCACGGGGTGGTGCTACTTCGGTGCGGCGGGCCCAGCTGAGAATCTTGTCGAGGTTACGCGCTCGTACGTTAAATTAACAGACATAGAAACAATAATAATGTACACTGGAATCCTAGGAGTGATGGAGACCAGAGGTCGATGAGCTATACACAGCTGACAGGGAAAGACAGTCCATTTTTGTTGACCAAATGTGTAATTGACAGTTAGAGTAATATTGCGAATGTAAAAGCTAAATCTGCTGCAACGATGTATTTCAGTCGAACTACTCAACTAATCAACTACTTTGAAGTCTCAATCCAGCATCACAGGTTGAATTGTTGGTTGTTCATATACGATTCCGACGCGAGTCACGTGATGTACACATCCGAACCCCACAACATTTGAATTGCAGATCGGTTCGCGTCAGAGCCTCCAGAGGTCTCTGATTCGTTCATCTCGTACTCTCCAGTATGGGCTATCTGAAATCATTGCTTTCCATCTTCTCTGTGGAGGTGCTCGACACGCGGTTCGAGCCTTCTGACGAGAAGAGGCGTCAGCAGGTGCGCGAAATCGCGAGTCCTCCACGCTGGCAAACTCCCGAGTTCTACCTATACGGTGTCGTCTTTGCCGTAGCAGTCCCGCTGATGATTCTGTCTCCGATTTCTGCGAGTAGTAGTACGTACTCTTATTGCTTTATTGGACCTGTCTAACTAAGCCACCAACATCAACTACCCAAAGTATGAGAACCGCCTACAACAGGGATGGATTTTTGGTCGCAAAGTGGTGAGTTGTGTGATTTGAGGTTCATGGATCTTCTAACTCGAGGATAATTCAGATTTGCAGTACAAGTCGTTTCGTGACTACTTTCCGTACCTCGTCCTGGCCATCACGGGTCACATTGTGCTGCGCAGAATCGCCAACGCTGCTCATGTTGGAAGGACGATCTTTGACCTGGCCTTTTCGGCTGCTTTCCTCCTAGGTCTCCACGGACTGAATGCGCTCAAGATTTTTGCATTGCTCTTCATCCACTTTCGAATTTCGCTCATGTCTGACAGACGCATCGCCTATATCCTGACGTGGGTCTTTGGCATTGCAGTTCTCTTTGCCAACGAACTTCTACGCGGGTACCCGTTGGCCTATCTGCACCCGTCACTGACACGAATTGACGCGATTGCTGGTCTAATGCCTCGATGGGACGTGCATTTCAACTTCACAATGCTGCGAATGGTCAGCTACAACGTCGACTACTTTCGCGCTCAGGACAAGCCTCCATCGCCAATGGCCAAATCAAAATCTCCTAATGCCGAGCTGCCGACGGAGAAGATGCGCATCGATACACCACGCCCACTTGACGAGTATAATTTCAAAAACTACCTGGCATACACGACATACTCCCCATTTTACCTTGCGGGTCCTGTCGTTACGTTCAACGACTTTATGGCCCAGATCGACCGCACTCTACCGTCCATCAACTTCAAGCGTATTGGACTATACTTTGTACGCTTTGCATTCTGTCTGCTGACAATGGAGGTCGTGCTTCATTATATGTACGTTGTGGCCATTTCACAGACGCGTGCCTGGACGGGCGATTCGCCATTCCAGATCAGTATGATTGCGCTCTTCAACCTCAATGTCATCTGGCTCAAGCTGCTATTGCCCTGGAGGCTTTTCCGTCTTTGGGGAATGCTCGACAGCATTGATGCTCCTGAGAACATGATTCGTTGTGTCAATAACAACTACTCGGCATTGTCGTTCTGGCGCTCGTGGCACCGAAGCTACAACCGCTGGTTACTGAGATACGTCTACATCCCGCTAGGAGGTGACAAGCGCCCTGTGGTCAACTCACTGCTGGTATTTATGTTTGTTGCTATCTGGCACGATATCCAGCTGCGCTTGCTGCTTTGGGGATGGCTCGTGGTGCTTTTCATTCTGCCAGAGATTGTTGCGACTCTTGTCTTCCCGGCAAAAACATGGGGAAAGTCTCCAATCTACCGACACTTGTGCGCTATTGGTGGAGTGCTCAATGTATGGATGATGATGATTGCCAACCTCGTTGGTTTCTGCGTCGGTCTTGACGGCATTAAGGACATGCTCAATGACATGCTTAATACTGCCGCCGGTCTCCAATATGTGGTTGTGTCATCGTTGTGCCTTTTTGTTGGTATTCAGGCCATGTTTGAGTTCCGCGAGCGCGAGAAGCGCAACGGTATCAATCTGAGGTGCTAGCCCTATAGTATATTATGCTCAATAGTCTATGGAGTTGATGATACATTAAAATTACATCCCAATATCATGCTGTAGTAATGCAAGGACTGTGTCCATTTCGTCAGGTCACCTTGACCTCATATGCCAGTTGAGCCGTAGCTCTTGCCAACCAGTCGATCGTATCTGTCTGGTGGATCTACTTGTACATGCGTTTGTACTCGCCGGGGGTCACGAGCTTCTCACGGCGGCCACCCTGGAAGATGCCGAGCTTTTTGTGGCGCGCCTGTTGCTCGAGCTTGCGGAACGAATCCTCGAGCCCGTTAAACTCAGCGCCCTGCTTTGCTTCGTAGACAAGCGCCCAGCCGGTGCGGAGCATTTCCTTGCTGATATTGCGCCGGCCGTTCCACTTCCAGACCTTTGCTTCGCCGACTGTGCGGCCATACTGGTCGTTTGTGAGAGGCAGAAAGCGCACTCGGCGGCCAAGAATATATCCACGGAGCCAGTCGAGTGCCTCAGAAGCATACTTCTGTGCGGGCTTGCCAAAATGCGCTGCCTCGGGTGCGTCAACACCACATAAGCGCACATGAATCGTTTGGCCCTTGAGTCCACGCTGGTTGGGCTTTGGCGTGCGTCTCAGCCAGCCCCAGCCGGCCAGAATACCACCAGGAGTGTGGAAGAAGTGGAAATTGTCAGCATCACCCACTGACGTGACGACACCGAGTAGAGAGCGCCGCCTGAAGAAGGATTCAGGGATCCTTTTCGAGTTTGGCACGCGCCGCAGAAAGCTGCGATACACGTACCAACCCAGCCCAAACGATGAGCACAGGATCGTCGTCGGGAGCAGCACGTCTGCCGACAGAAACGACGGGCCCTCCTCTTCCTTGTCTGGCATGCCGTTTACGAGTTCACGGCCTGCTGACGTTAAAGTTGATCTGTTTATATCGGTGCGTACTGATCTGGCCGTTCCTGACCCCGATGCACCTTACATGCAGCAAGCGGCTGTTCTTCCCCTGACAAAAAATTAGACTACGCCAAACCGATCTGACTGATTCATTCGGCAATGTCTGCGAATACAACGGAGATTGCGGCGGTGGATCCGGGCCTCATTGTGTTTGAGGCCGGATCGGAGAAACCGACCGTCCCACCATCCGCTACGCTCGACAACCTATATAAAGCGGTGGAGATCCTCCAAAAGCACGCACAGCCTGTGGCCTTTCCTACAGAAACCGTCTACGGACTCGGCGCTTCGGCTCTGTCGACCGAGGCTGTGCAGGCCATCTACCTGGCCAAGAACAGGCCTGCGGACAACCCTCTCATTGTGCATGTATCCGGCGTCGACCAGCTGGAACGGTTGTTACTGCCTCGAGGTACACATGTCCCGGAAATATACCACCCACTCATTGAGAAGTTCTGGCCGGGCCCGCTCACAATCCTTCTTCCTGTCTCTGAATCGTGCCCCATATCCACTGCATGCACTGTTGGACAATCAACGTTTGCAGTGCGAGTTCCTCAGCATCCCGTAGCTCGCGCACTCATTGCACTAGCAGATCTTCCCCTGGCAGCACCGTCTGCCAATGCCTCGACTCGGCCAAGTCCCACGACTGCTCAGCACGTCTTCACCGATCTCAACGGAAAGATCCCGCTGATTCTCGACGGAGGGAACTCTGAAGTCGGCGTCGAGTCAACTGTCGTCGATGGCCTATCAGATCCACCAATGCTGCTACGGCCAGGCGGAGTTAGCATCGAAGATATCAAAAAGTACGGAGGACCAGCCTGGGCAAATATCGGTGTTGCCAATCCAAATGCTACAGGTGACCAGATTGTTCGAACTCCGGGCATGAAGTACAAACACTACTCACCGCGATCTCCAGTCGTTCTTTTTCAGAACTGCGGAGATGGCTTGGACGAAGTCGTTGGGTACCTTTCCACGATTGAACCTCAGCCCAAAAAGGTGGGTCTGCTGCGTACAAGGAAGTTCACTGAAGATCTTGTCAAGGTGCTCGGCAATTCCTACGAGGTTGAAGATCTGCCTCTAGGTACCACTGGTGCGGACATTTCGCGTAATTTATTTTCGAGCCTGCGGACTCAAGACGACGAGGACGTCGATGTCATTGTCGTCGAGGGCATAGATGAGTCCGACGAGGGTCTCGCAGTCATGAACCGTCTCCGAAAGGCCGCATCGACCCTCATCACTGGATGACCTTCACGTTTCTGGCTGAACAAATGTCATTCAATGCTCATCTAGCTAATATTTATGATACATGCCTTTTTATGGTAGAGAGTAGCCAGTACTACCACCGTGCTTTGATGTTGACCGCTCGGATGTCGTGTCCCCATGATAGGGTCTATGCGTTTAGACAGCCTGACTGTACCGAGTCATCCACTCTTGGCGGCGAAGTAAGTACTTTCTGAGCTCATCAGCAAGTAGCACGGTGCTGGCAAGACACACGAGAAGGACGAGGTCCGAGAAGTAAAGTGCCTCGGTCTGGAAAATGGCCTGCAAAAATGGAACGTAGATGACAGCCAGCTGGCCCAGCAGTGAGAATCCGACAGCGAGGTTAAACATCTTGTTTGTAAAAAGACCGAGCTCGAGGACACTCTTAGTCGTAGAGCGGCACGACAGAGCGTTAAACATGTCAAACAGAACAAAACAAGTGAACGACATCGTTGTATCACGCGCAGTCACTCCATCAGAACTCATTTCTCTGACGTAGACAAACAATGTACCAAAGACAATGATCATTCCAGACTGGAATATGCGGCGGATGAGCACGGGAGTCAAAACGTGGTCACTCCGACTTCGCGGCGGCTTTGTCATCACTTCTGGGTCGACGGGCTCCACACCCAGAGACTGAGCAGGAGGACCGTCCATGAGAATATTAATCCAGAGAATCTGCATGGCGTTGAGGGGGTTGGGTAGTCTGAGAAGAGTCGAGAGCACAACTAGAGAGAGAGCGGCGACAGAAGTAGACAGCTGGAATGCGAGGAAGTTTTGGATGTTGTTGAAGATAGCCTTGCCTTCCTTGATGGCACTGAGGATGGTGTTGAAGTCATCATCAACCAGTACCATATCGGCGGCCTCTTTAGCAACATCAGTACCGCTTTCGCCCATACTAATGCCAATGTCTGCTAGCTTGAGTGCCGGAGCATCATTGACACCGTCACCAGTCATGGCCACAACGTCTCCACGGGCCTGCAGTGCGCGCACAATGTTAAGCTTGTTTTCAGGCGACGTGCGAGCAAACACTGTCACATACGAGATAACATGAGAAAGCTCCTCTGTACTAAGTCGCTCAAGAGTCTCTCCCGTCATGACAGAGCGATCACCCTGGGCCAGGGGCATGCCGATTTGCTTCGCAATCGATGTGGCCGTGGCCTCGCTATCTCCAGTGATCATAATAACACGAACACCACCCTGCATGAGCCGGTTAATGCTGTTGTTGACGCCCGGGCGAGGCGGGTCGTACATGCCAACAACACCAGCAAACACAAGATCAGACAGCGAATCAGTGACCTGCGAACCATTCGCATACGCAAATGCCAAGATGCGAACACCCTCCTGAGCCATGTTCTCAGTAACAGCATTAATGGTCTCCTTGTGGGTTGCATTCAGTGCAACAGCTTTGCCGTTGTTGTCGACGTACTTGGTGCAGCAGGGGAGAATGCGCTCCACGGCTCCCTTTACGTAAACAGTCGAATTGGACGCATCACCAGTGTGGGCAGCAACAGCCATCCACTTGCGCGAAGAGGAGAAGGGAGTTTCAGAAACACGCGTACGCGTGTTACGCGCGTCATCGACGCCAAAACGATCCAAAACGTCCAGCAGAGCAACGTCGGTGGGGTTACCAATGTGTTTGCCAGTCTCTTCAGACGTGCGGGAGTTATTGCAAAAATTACCGACCTGGAGAACGACAGGGACAGCGCTGTTGGGGAAGTCAAGCTTTGCGTCGGGGTTGATAACGGCGCGAGATTCAATGGTGAGCCAAGGCTTGTTGGCCGCGTAAGTCGAAGTCAAGCCAGCATCTGAGACAGGACCCATTCCGACAGTCCAGATTTTAGTGACGGTCATGCGGTTTCGAGTGAGTGTACCGGTCTTATCTGAGCAAATGACATTGACAGAACCAAGAGTCTCGACACTGGGGAGACGACGCATAATAGCACGCTCTTCGGCCATGCGCAGCACACCAAGAGCGAGAGTGACAGTAACAATGATGGGAAGTCCTTCGGGAATTGCAGCAACAGCCAGCGACACGGCGATCTGGAACATATCGAGCCAGTTGCGGCCCTGGATGATACCAATAAGGCAAATGATACCAATGACACCAAAACTCAGAAACGACAGTTCCTTGCCGAGCTTGTCCATGGACGTCTGCAGCGGTGTCTTGGGCTTGCTGATGTCGGACATCATGTCAAACACCGCACCAAATTCGGTGTTGCTTCCTGTGCCGACAACTATACCCGAGCCGTTACCTGAGCACACAAGGGTGCCCATAAACGCGATGCAGGTTCGGTCAGAGACGCCGACGTTCATTAGCGGAGACTCGTGTTTGACAGGCTCGGCATCCTTGTTTACAGGCACAGGCTCACCAGTAAGGTTACTCTCGTCGATCTCGAGGTGAACGGCATGGGTGATGCGAATGTCGGCGGGTATTCTATCACCGACCGAGAAATGGACGAGATCACCGGGGACGAGGTTTGAAGCCAAAACGGTCGTCGAGTTGGGTCCTCGGGTGAGGTGGGCTGACGGAGGGACGAGCTTGTTGAGGGCCTCGAGGGACTGCTCCGAGCGGTACTCCTGGACGAAGCCGACAGTGACGACGATGAGGATGGCCATGGTGATACTGACGGCATCGTCGACATTGCCGAGAACAAAACTGATGACTGCCGAACCAATGAGCAGCAGAATGAGCGGGTTCTCATAGAACTGCTGGGCAAAGCGCATGGCGAGACTCTCCTTTTCCTGGCCAACCAGCTCATTCTGGCCGTGGAGGCTTCGGCGGTAGTTGGCGTCTTGGGATGATTCAATACCGACGGATAGCGATGTGTGTAGGCGGGCTGCCGTCTCGTCTGCCGTCAAAGAGCAGTACACAGCAGCGGGCAGCTGCGTTGAGCTTCCCGTAGCACCAGGACGAGGGGTAGCGGGTTTTGACATTTTGAGGTTACGAGGCCGAAAAAACGAACAAAGGGACGAGGAAGCGAACAAAAATGTCGTGCCGTGAGGGCGAAAAAGGCACCACGAACGACGAGTAGAAGATGAAGATCAAAGATCAAGAGACGCAAATCAGATACAGAGCATGAGCAGTTTGTGGCTTTAAAGCTCGGATCGAGGCCACAAAAAAAGAGACGAGCGAGCAAAAGTCAATGGCTAGTGAGGCCACGCGCGATTCAAGCTAGCAATTATTTGTAAGTAGCGTCACGAGTTGCCAGGTGCACGCAGAAGCAGGAATCAAGTGCTTGTCGTTGGTGACACGCCGGTATGGACAGGTGGAAGATATCGCGCATGGATAAAGAATGTCCGGCTAAAACTGGCAGGGTCAGGGCTCAGCGGAGAGCGATGCGAAGAGGGCTAAACTAAAGATAGAACTAAGGGGTTGTAATATAACTGGTGTGTGAGTGGATATGTGGTAATTGAGGGTGGTAGGGAAGAGTATAGAGTGAGTGGATGCAGTTGTGAGTATGAGTATAGGAGTGGGAGTGTATGAGTGCGTGTACGGGTAGAAGAGTAGACAAAGGCAGATATTTGAATGAGTGCCCAGTGGAGATTTGGCGACGAATATACGAGAAGGTTAGTTTCAAGTCGTGTTGCAATTAGAAAACACGTCTATTATATTCATTGTCGCAGTTTGGCTGCAGCTTGGCTGCTCTAGACTTAGTGCACGTCGCGGTCTCGAGGCAAGGGTCAGGGTGCTATATGAAAATCGGAGCTGGTGATGAGCCATCAGCAATGGCCAACTCGAGGTGAGTGGATGGAGCATGCTAGAGCCCGCTAACGTAGATTCGAATACGTCCGGTCGTTTGAGCGCGAAAACTACCTTCTGCCGCAGACGTGGATCGTCATCCGAGTCGACGGCCGGGGCTTTCACCGGTAAGTGAATGATTCAGTCTGACTGTGCTATCATCATGGCATCTAATGATCTTTCATCTCCGCCTAATGATCTGTCATCTCCGTCTATGATCTGTCATCTCCATCTCATCTTGGCTCGTCTAATGCAGATTCTCGAGTAGATACGAGTTCACGAAGCCGAATGATGTGCGGGCGTTACAAGTGATGAACGCAGCTGCCGAGGCTGTGGCAGTGTCGCTGCCAGACGTGTCCATTGCCTACGGAGACAGCGACGAGTACTCGTTTGTGCTCGACCGCGACTGTGATCTGTTCGAGCGCCGCGAGAGTAAGCTCGTGTCGACGTTTGTCAGCACGTTCACAGCGCACTACATCGTCAACTGGCCCAAATTCTTCCCTGACACTCCGCTCGATGCGTCGCACCTGCCAACTTTTGACGGACGTGCTGTTACGTATCCAAGTGTGCAAACGCTGAGGGACTACCTGTCATGGCGCCAGGCCGACTGCCATATCAACAACCTCTACAACACCAGTTTTTGGGCGCTGGTCCAGCAGGGCGGGCTCAGCACGCACGATGCGCAGGAGAGGCTCAAGGGCACGCTGGCCAGCGACAAGAATGAGATTCTGTTCTCACAGTTTGGCGTAAACTACAACAACGAGCCGTCCATGTTCCGCAAGGGCACAGTTCTCGTCCGCGAGTACGAAAAGGCACCCCAGGCGCTCGAAGCAGGCGACACCCTCAGCGCTCGCCAGCAGCAGCGACGCACCAAGTCCAAGAGCAAGGCTACAGTCGCGGTGCTGCACGTCGACATCATTGGTGACGACTTCTGGCAGCAGCGGCCGTACTTGACGCAGTAGCAGATAAGTCGGTCCAGCTGGGCAGAATTCGAGAATTCCAGGATGGGAAACTCCTACATTGCTATGACGGCTGTACTTGGTCTTGCTATGGCTGTTACATTCAGTTACATTCAGTTTAGGGGTCGTGGTGGGGGTGTCGTCTGGTGGCATTTGCTTGCGATACCCCTGAGCCGCCGCGTGTGATTAGGGTTGATGGTGAAGGTGAAATTTTCGAGCCCTACTATCAACTGCGCATCTGTTACCGGCAACCTCAGCAGCCATGAAGGGATCAGTGCGGATCCGCCTGGCGCGGTTCGGGCGCAAACATGCGCCCGTGTACAACATTGTTGTTTCCAAGGCCAAGTCGGGACGCGACAAGCTGCCCATTGAAGTCATTGGCACATATAACCCCGTGGCAGCGCCATTAACACCCGATCAAAAGGCGCGCGGAGAGCGGCCAGCAAAGGACATTCGCATCGACTTCCACCGGTCAAAGTACTGGATGGGTGTTGGAGCCCAGCCCACCGACGTTGTGGCACGACTGTTCCGCAAGGCAGGCATTCTACCGCCCGTCTGGCCGGGGCCTAACCAGGGACCCGAGGTTCCTCAGCGCGAGCAGGTCGAGGAGCTGCGCGCCATCACTGAGCGTGACCCCGAGCCGCCAGTTCATTAATGACCGGACTCGATGAGCCTGAGCGCATGACTCGATGAGCCTGAGCAAGGGCAGCTGCATACGACTGTACATATTATGAATCCCAAGAGAAGCAAGAGCAGAGCAGGAGTGCGAAGCACGATTAGCGCCCGTCACGACTAGAACTGTCAAATTAGAAACTAAGACACGCAATATTGTAGACGGGGTACTGATGTGTGGTATAACTGCGTGACTGGATTCATGGCTACTGGTTCATGACTACTTGACTACATGGCTACATGACTACATGACTACATGACTACATGACTACATGACTACATGAGAGCCTCATTGAAACTAGCCTAACTGCTCGATGACGACTGCCCGATGACTGCATTCTGTTGGTCGTCTGAGAACTCCATATTGGGATACGCGTCATGTGTTGCCCAGCAAACCTTAGACTAACACGCCATCACGGGAAGATACGGGCATGACCATGCCACCGTGCCACCCAGGAAGAGAACAAGGTAGAGAACAAAGTAGAGATCAAAGGCAGAGAACGTCAGTGGCACTGAATACATAGGGCCGATTACACGCCCTGATATCAATACGCCTAGCACATGTCTGCCCGATCGAGTGGCACGCAACCGGCTAGACGCCTACAGCCCTTTACAGTTAGTGAAGCCCGTTTGTACCTTAACTGCAGGTGCGGGTGAAGCAGCGATCGGCGGAGGAGGTGTTCCGCCGTTGGGAGCGATCCGGTGTTGGAGACTTGAGCAGTCGGAGCGCAAGCTTCAGTCGTTGCTGTAATGAGCAGCTTATTTCCATCTGACGTCTTGTACCGTCCTTGCCCGAACCACCATATCATAGCAAGGCGACAACAAGGCGACAACGGGTGTTGAGTTGACCGGTTGGATCGCGGGCTAAGCACGGAGCTAGCCGGTTAAACTTGTCGCCGACACGGCCCTTGTGACCTATCGTCCGTTTTTATCACCCTTCTATTCGTCCATTTACACCCGCCGATTAGATCGCGTTATCACCGGGGACCCAATTTGTGGGGTCATCGAGAGGGGATCCGGCCCTAACCCTACCAGGACTTGGAACTTTGCATTATAACTAACCCCTCCTCCAGGGTCTTTGTTGAACTCAGTCTTCTTTTCTCCACAGTCGATATTGTTTTGTTCCCTGTGGTTGTGCGTTTTTTGTTATGAGTACTTCTCCCACGCTATCCACCTCACCAAGGGCGTCGGTAAGTGTTTGTGTTATGTATTTCCTGCTGTTGGCGTTGAGGGCACTCTCGGTGGCACATCGTTATCTTGAGGAGGGTAGATGGCGACTGGAAGCCCCGGCACTGTCTGTGATGGTCCTACAAATGTCTGGATAACAAATGCCTGGATCCCCGAATATGTGACCTCAACCACCAATCACACCCGGAGTCCGTTCCTCTCTAACGCAGCAATCGCCCAAATCACCGTCGAAGCTATCGCCCGATGAGCAGCGCATCGTCAAAATGTACGGCCGCATGCCGACACAGACAGAGATGCTCAACAAGCGGTTGAAGGACCGCAAGTTCTTTGACAGCGGCGACTACGCGCTGTCCAAAGCAGGCAAAGACACCACCCAGATTGGCAGCGAGCACCCGGTGCCCGAGATCATCCCCCACCACACATCGCCACCGCAGTCACGGCATGCCAGCTTCTCACTAGGGTCGGCCACTGCTGCGCACGACCCCAGCGGGCTGGCGGCAGCGGAACTGGGACTCAAGCATAGGTCGTCGGTGGCTTAATGGGGATGTGGACTCTTTGATTATTGGCATTTTGGTTTGTGTTTACATGTTGTAGTTATGCTAGTGGTGCAGCTGAAAGGCCCTTGAGCCCGACAGTGTCACCAGTGATTTTGGATCGGTAGAGTTGATCAAATAGATCCGGTTAGCTGTGAAGCGGGAGTACCAAACGATGGAGTAGACACCAGTAGACAGTAGACCAGTAGACAGTAGACCAGTAGACAGTAGACTACGGTAGACTCCAATAGACTCCACTGGCCTCTGAGACTTCCTTCATTCCACTATGCGCTTGTGGACACTAGCCTTTGAGGGCCACATTAGCCGTATCAGTAGTGTCGCCTCCCATGCATCTCGCAATGCAGTTTACGCGGCCTACTTCTTGGCGCGCTGCTTGATCTCTTCGTCGGGAGTGACGTGGATCTTGACCAGGTTGGGGTACTGGGGCGTGTTGATCTGGTGGCCCTTGGACCAGTCGTACGACACAGCGTAGGCAAACAGGTTGCCGTTGGCGCTGAAAGCAGTGGCCGAGATGGAGCCGCCCTGGGGCCGCGAGTATCTGAGACGACAGCGCGAATCCTTGTCCCAGAAATGCACGGTGCCGTCCGAACCAGCAGTCGAGAACGTGCCAAACTGCGGGTGGAACGAAATGGCGTTGACTGGGTATATGACAGACTCGTTGCGCGGCGGCGCATTGTTCTGCTCGCGATGGCACTTGAACGAGAAGCCTAGCTTGTTCTGTTCACCATCGTCAATGTACTGGATGGCGCAGCGGCCCTCGATGCTGCCGACGGCGTAGCCGTTGCCGGCTGGATAGCACGAGATGACGCGGATCTGCCACTTGAGCAGCGTCTGGCTTGTTTTGAAGATCTGGCCGGGGTTCGACAGGTCAATGACGCAAATGTGTCGCTCAGCAGTGCCGACGACGAGCAGATTTTTCTTGGTGTCCATGGAGTAGGCGCGCTCGGGCAGCTGGATTGTGGACACTGGCTGTTCCTGGCGCATGTCCCAGTACTTGAGCGTCTTGTCCCACGAGGCCGAGGCAATGAGCACGTTACCGGCGACCTCCACGGAGCGCACCGACGAGACGGGAGCCGAGTGCGAGCCGATCTGGACGGTCTGGCTCGATTGCAGGTCGTAGAGGCGAACTGCGTTGTCGCAACCGCCCGAGAAGACCTTGGATCCGTCGGGCAGCCATTGGGCCGAGAGGACGGGGGCTTGGTGCTCAAACATTGCGCGTCCCTGGCTGTCGCCCTGCGGGGATACCTCGTAGATGCGCACCTTCTTGTCCCATGAAGCGACTGCGAGGTAGTCTGCTCTTGGGGCGAAGGCAAGGTCTGAGATCGAGTCTTCGGGCAGCGACGTCAGTTGGCGGTCATTCTGCAGATTGAGCTCTGTGCTCGACGGGGCGGACGAGCCCACGGAGGACGAGACGGTACGCGCTCCAAACAGGCTTGACATGGAGGCTGTCAGAGGACTAGAGGGAGTATACAAACAGAAGATTTATGGCTGTAGTAGTCGAAAATGTTGCGGTTATGGGGATACACGTATAAGAATAATTGCCTGGGTATAAGGATATGGACTTGGGAATCCTGCCACTTACAAGCATCTCACGACCATGTCAATGACGCGTATCTGGCGAAGCTGCACGAGGCTTAAATGGGTTTGCTGGTACCTAAGGTTTAGACCCTGATCTGACATGTCAGTAGGCCGCGCAGAAGTAGCAAGAGATAAAGCAGGAGATAAAGCAGGAGATAAAGCAGGAGATAGAGCAGGAGATAAGACCAAGAAGCAAGATAGATAGCCAATTTAAAGTATGCGAGGTATGCGAGAACAGAAGAGAAGGTAGGTTGGAGTGTAAGGGAAGTGAAGAGAGCAGGCTAGAAAGGTGACAGGAGATGGAAGAGAAGGATGACAACAGCAGTCCACGTGTCCATTGGGCAGGATTGTTGAGTCCACGTATCAATATGTATCTTTTTACACATCTTTGACTGTCTCTTTGTCTCTTTGTCTATTTGTCTGCGTATCTGTATGCATCTTCTTCTGTATCTCGCTCCATTGGCGGGATACGTTGCAGGCTCCAATTGGCGGATCGGAGAAGCGGACCAAACCTTAACCGGAATCTAGCAGCAGAAGTACGCAAGACGCAGATCGGGGGGAATTGCAGGCAACCAGCGGATCCACTCGCACCTGAAACACCGGTGATCGCGTATCGGGAAGTTGCGCGTGCGTCGATGCGTAGTCGCGTGTGACAGTCACGGGAGGCTCGGGTACGGAAGTCGCGGGTCGGTGTCGGTTGCAGTGGTTTTGGCGTGCATCGAGGCTGCTTGGCACTAGTCACTAGCACAAAGGCGGGCGGTTAAGAGGTGCACGCAGGCGTCAGGGCCCGATCACAGCTTGGCACACAGCACAGCACAATACGCACAATAAAGCAGCACAATGGCGGCTGCCGCCCCGACAACCGCCCGGCGTGGGAACCCCTGTGAATGGCGGGTCAACGCTAGTGCTAGCTAGGGATATGCTTGTCCCAATCGGGAGGGCGACGCGTTGAGGGGGTAATTAGGACTGGGAGGGACATATGTACAAGAGACGTGGAGAGGACTTGGAGAGGACGTGAAAAGGATTTGAAAATGGCGTATAATGGGCATGCTGACTAGTATCCCAGTTCGTCGACTACCTTTATTTGTACCTGTACTGGAATGCTACCGCTCTTTACTCCCTCTTTAGCCCGCCTCTACTTTCCAGCCACGCCTGCGGGCAATTAGCCCCTTTAGGACCAGTGTGCGGCGCCACGCGTCGGCCCTGCGCCAATGCCCAATCGTGCGCCCCAATACGACCCCTCCCCCTCACCCGCTGCCCGTCCCGCGGTTTAATTAACAGCCCACGCGTCCGTGGAGATCGACAGGTCGCTGCTCCTCATCTGTAATACTCTTGTACATACTTGTCCGACTTTTCCTCCTACCTTTTCTTACCTTTTCCTGTTACGTTTTTCTCCTGCCATCCAACGACTTCTGACAACAACGACAACGACACTCGCCGACATTTACTACCGCCTGTGTATTACTTGCCATATTATTCCCACCTTGTGCTCTTGCTCTGAACAACTCAACAAACTACGACTCAACTAGCGCCTTGACAACGCCCTGACAACGCCTTGACAACGACTCAAGCGATTCAGCAAACGACTCGTATACTCCTCTAAAGCCAGCTGACAGCTGAGTTTCTATTGCTATAGCACTTGCTATACCAGAGTGTAGCTGACCAGCCTCTCCACCTTCACCTTCACCTCTCTACCCCACCTCTCTCCCCCCACCATGAAGGCAGTCAGCTTGCACCTCAACCTCGACGGCATCCCTGAGGGATTCCCCATGGCACGCACAATGTCCAACTCGAGCGTAAGCAGCACTCCACAGACTCCCGTCGGCCAGAGCATCATCACGCCAACGGCATCGCGCCAGAAACTGCACCGCCTCAACTCGGTCTCGTCCATAGCCACGAGCGAGGACGAGGACAGCATGTCGGGCCACCGGCCCATTGACTCGTTCATTGACTGGAACGGTGCTGACGACGACCTGCTCATGTCGCTGTACCAGATCCATATTGACAACCCGACCAACGCGCCGTTCTCGGGCCGCCTGCCGCCCTCGGGACTCGTGCACCAGGTCGCCAAGTCGACGCTGCGTGAAGCCAAGCATCGCGGCATTGCATTCCCCCACAGCCTCAACGCCGTGCGCAAGCGCCTGCTGCTGCTGTGTGGCCGTCAGGCCGACGACGACGACCATCTGCATCGCAAGTCGAGCGTCTCCTCGACTTCCTCGTCGCCCCGGTATATGCGCTCGAGCTCCGTGTCCAGCGATACAGGCACCTCGTTTGCATCCGCCGGGTCCATCATGACGCCGCTTGCTTCGCGCTTCGGCCTGCCCAACGGCCCGGCCACCGTGCCGTTCATGCTTGGCTCGCCCGCCGACGATGCCAGTGACCAGGGCGACGGCGACGAGCCTATGCCAGACAGCAACCCGCTGTCGCCGCTGCCAATGCCGCCCGTTCTGTCCGAGCACGGACCTCGCTCGCCAAAGGTCACCGCCAGTGGCTCGCCCATCCGTCACAGCAGCCACGGCATGCAGCCAATGCAGCTGTTTAACTCACCGCCGGCCCTCAACCGCAACATGCACTCGCTGCAGCACCCACATGTGCCGCAGCTGTTCCCGAACTCGCCGCCCGAACACCCGGTAATGCGTCCGACGCCGGGCCCTGGTGCTGGCACTCTGCTGTTCCACACGCCGCTCGGCATCCACCCCTCGACGCCCGACCGCCCGTCCCATACTGCCACGGCTGCCCTGGCCACGCCGGCTCCAACTCCCATTGTTTGGAAGCCCCAGGGCTCGGTCAACCCTGAGTTTGACTTTGGCCTGGCCCCGCCGTTCCGCCCCGATACCTCCAAGCTACAGCCAGCAGCGGCCGCCTCGCCAACGAAACAGTCGTATGACATTGACCCGCTCATGTCCATCACCGCACAGCGCAAGCGCGATAGCCTGCGCATGAAGCGCGGCATGAAGGCCACGTGACGCAGGCGTCACGACACGAGCACGACTCGAGCGATAGCATTGAAGCATTGAGGGCGTCTGAGACATCCGATCCATGAAATATCTACGAACCCACGTAACGAATGAGACATCATAGAGTGTATCTGCACTTGGCTGTAATACACGGCAATCCTCTGTACACTGTAATGCACTGTAATGTCACTGAAGGTCACTGTAATGTGCGACTAACCACTATAAGGTACACTGCAACACCACCTGTGCTAGCCTGTAATTATTATAGCCTGTAATTATTATACGCCAAAGCAGGTACTGTCTCTGAGCCAGCCCCTGCCTACCCCTGACTTCGGTTTAGGTCTGACAGGTCAACAGGGTTAGGAGCAAAGAATGCCAGCCGCGCGCCAGCCGTATGACAGGGCCAGGGCCTAAATTTTTTTGTCAGGCCTAAAACATTGAAATTTATTTTCAAGCCTCTCAATCACACATCCAAAATGGGGGTCTCCTTCCACACCTTAGAAAGAGAAAAGATCTTTCGGGATCCTCCAAAGGATGAGCCCTCGTACCCATTGCTCCAGGCTGCTGTCCGCCCGCACATTGGCTCGTTCAATGCGCTGATGGACGACGCCAACGGAGGCCTCCTCAACCAGGCCGTCCAGGACATTGGCTCGAAAGTCGTCTTTGACTCCAACGACCCCGATCGCCTTGGAAACAAGCTCAGCTTCCGCATCGACTCGGTCCAGATTTCGCGTCCCTCAGTTCTGTCCCGCGACCGCACCACTACCGACCGTCGCACCTATCCGTCCGAGTGCCGTGAGCGTATGGCCACTTACCGAGGAAAGCTGCTGCTCAAGTTTGCATACAGAGTAAATGACGGACCCGAGGAGTTCGAGACTCGTGATGCCGGTTTCGTTCCCGTCATGCTCGGCTCTAACCGATGCCACCTCGAAGGCATGGCCCCCGCCGATCTTGTTGCCCGCAAGGAGGAGTCTGAGGAACTCGGTGGATACTTCATTGTCAACGGTATCGAGAAAATCATTCGAATGCTCATTGTCCAGCGCCGCAACCACCCCATGGCGATTGTGCGTTCGTCATTTGTCAACAGAGGTGCCTCGTACTCGCAGTTTGGTATTCAGATCCGCAGTGTCCGCCCCGATCAGACATCGCAGACTAACGTGCTGCACTATCTCAACGACGGTAACGTCACCTTCCGATTCTCATGGCGCAAAAACGAGTACCTTATCCCGGTAACGATGATCCTCAAGGCTCTTGTCGAGACAAACGACCGTGAGATCTTTGACGGCATTGTCGGTTCCGAGACGGACAACTCCTTCTTGACCGATCGTCTCGAGCTGTTGCTGCGAACCTACAAATCCTACAACCTCTACTCGAAACAGGAGACTCTTGCATACCTTGGTGACAAGTTCCGTGTTGTCATGGGTGCCACTGCCGATTCGTCCGACATTGAGGTCGGTAAGGATGTCCTCAGCCGGATCGTCCTCGTCCACCTCGGCAATGACAACAAGGCCAAGTTCCGCATGCTGCTGTTCATGATCCGCAAGCTCTACTCACTTGTGGCTGGAGAGTGCTGCCCAGACAACCCCGATGCTGCCCAGCACCAAGAGATTCTCCTCGGAGGATTCCTCTACGGAATGATCATCAAGGAGAAGATCGAGGAGTACCTCAACTCGTTTCGCCTGCAGGTTGTCAGCGACGTCAACCGTCGTGTGGCTGTCAATTTCACAGACAAGAAATATATGCAGCGGGTCTTCCTCAAGATCAACGAGAACATTGGTACCAAGTTGCAGTACTTCCTGTCCACTGGTAACCTGGTGTCTCAGTCTGGTCTCGATTTGCAGCAGGTTTCCGGTTACACAGTCGTTGCCGAGAAAATTAACTTCCACCGCTTCCTTTCGCATTTTCGCATGGTTCATCGCGGATCTTTCTTCGCTGAACTCAAAACTACCACTGTCCGCAAGCTTCTTCCCGAGAGTTGGGGATTCCTTTGCCCAGTGCACACTCCCGATGGTTCTCCCTGTGGTCTGCTGAACCATTTGGCTCACAAGTGTTACATTGCAACGGAGTCGTGCGACTCGTCTTCTGTCGCTGCTGTGCTGCGATCGCTTGGTGTTGCTGATGCCGACTCGCAGATGGCCGGCCCTACGGTTGCATGCGTGCAGCTTGACGGAAAAATCATCGGTTACTGCACACACAAGGATGCCAAGCGTGTTGCTGACACTCTACGATTCTGGAAGGTCGAGGGCTCTCATAACATCCCCGTCCAGCTCGAGGTCGGTTACGTTCCTCCCTCTCACGGTGGTCAGTACCCTGGACTCTTTCTGTTCTCTTCACAGGCTCGCATGATCCGTCCCGTCAAGTACTTGCCTCTCGACAAGGAAGACTGGGTGGGTCCTTTTGAGCAGGTCTATATGAACATTGCTGTCACCCCCGATGAGATTACCTCGAATGTGCACACCCATGTCGAGTTCTCTCCTACCAACATCTTCTCCATTCTGGCCAACCTGACGCCATTCTCTGATTTCAATCAGTCGCCGCGTAACATGTACCAGTGCCAGATGGGTAAACAGACCATGGGTACCCCTGGTACTGCCCTCGTGCACAGATCCGACAACAAGCTATACCAGCTGCAGACGGGTCAGTCGCCTATTGTGCGAGCTGCTCTCTACGATGAGTATGGAATGGACCAGTTCCCGAATGGAACCAACGCTGTCGTTGCTGTTATCTCCTACACTGGTTACGATATGGACGATGCCATGATTCTCAACAAGTCTGCCCTTGAGCGAGGCTTTGGTCACGGATCTATCTTCAAGGTCGAGAAGGTCGAGCTTGGAGCCAAGCGTCGCCGTGGCGAGCCCATTACGCAGCATTTCGGATTCGGCAAGGACAGTTGGCCCGAGACATGGATGGAGAAGCTCGACGCTGATGGACTTCCCATTGTCGGTGTCTTGCTGCAGGAAGGCGACCCCATTGTCGCATACTACGATGAGATCCAGGGCAAGACCAAGGTCAAGCTGTACAAGTCATCTGAAGCTGCTTATGTTTCTGAAGTCAAGCTGCTCGGAGACGATGTTGGCGAGCAGGAGTTCCAGTCTCTGACTGTCAAGCTGCGAGTGAACCGATCGCCCAACATTGGTGACAAGTTCTCGTCGCGTCACGGTCAAAAGGGTGTTTGCTCTCAGAAGTGGCCCCAGGTCGACATGCCATTCAGTGAGAGTGGAATCCAGCCTGATATTATTATTAACCCCCACGCTTTCCCGTCGCGAATGACCATTGGTATGTTTGTCGAGAGTTTGGCTGGTAAGGCCGGAGCTCTGCATGGATTTGCCCAGGAGAGTACGCCGTTCATGTTTTCTGAGGAGAACACTGCTGCCGACTACTTTGGCCAGCAGCTGCTATCTGCTGGATACAACTACCACGGCAATGAGCCTATGTACTCTGGTGTGACTGGTGAGGAGCTTCGCGTTGACATTTACGTTGGTCTTGTTTTCTACCAGCGTCTGCGTCATATGGTCAACGATAAGTACCAGGTACGATCGACCGGACCTGTCAATAAGCTGACGATGCAGCCCGTTAAGGGTCGTAAGCGTGCTGGTGGTATCCGAGTTGGAGAGATGGAGCGAGACGCGCTCATTGGTCACGGTACCGCGTTCCTACTGCAGGACCGTCTGCTCAACTGCTCGGACTACACTCAGACGCACCTGTGCAAGGACTGTGGGTCGATTCTTACGACCCAAGTGTCAGTTCCTCGCGTCGGAGCATCTGCTATGGTGCGATGCCGTCGTTGTGCTACTAAGGTGACGGGCCGCCTAGCTGCTTCGGATGAGTCTGTTGCTACTACGTGGGAAGATGGTCTTGGCAACCGCTTCAAGGGTGGAAGCAATATCTCGACTGTGGCCATTCCATTTGTGCTCAAGTACCTCGACTCTGAGCTGGCCGCCATGGGAATCCGCATGCGTTTCAACGCTGAGCCCTGATTCCCGTCGGCGCTTTTGTGGCATCCCTGTTGGCCCCAGTGGGCATCTCTATGCGCCTACTATGGACTGACCTTGTGTAATTTATTCATTAAAATGTACCTATACACGTTTAGCATCCCCGTTATCTCCGGTCGGAGACCGCCGCTCACTTCGTATCCACGACCCTAGCCCAGACATTTTATGTGCTTCCGTGGGCGTTAACGCCCATCTTTACATCCACGATAATGTACATGTACGAGAGAAGTCCAGAGGCCCGGAGCCTGGTCCGGCGCTTCATCAGCCCTTTTACCTGTGACGACAATTCATGCAACCAATGGGATAAGTGGGGAAGATGGGTGGTTTTGGCGTGTATCGCTATCTTTCTGATAGCAATGTACTTTTTGATGCAACGGACTTCGGCTCGCAGGGTACGGCGAGGAGATCAAGCGATTATCGGGACGGGGTGGATGGTGCCTCCATCGTATAACCGCAGCCAGCAGCAGCAGTTCCCTGAGGGCCCTCCTGTGCCGGCCTATAATCCTAGCTTGGGGCAAGAGGATCTCGGCTACTACGACCGGGACGGCAACTTTGTGCAAAAGATGGTTGTTTGGCCGGCCAACACGGGAGAACTGCAGTACCAGCCTCCGGCAGGACCTCCTCCTGCGCATTTGGCGTCTCCTCGCGAGGAGTTTGAGCTGGAATCTTACAATGTTGGCCCTCCTGCTGGTCCTCCTCCAGAAGCCTCGCGAACTGTCAATCCCAGTGATGTACGACGGGCTTCCGCTAGTGTCACTGGATCCAACGTCGGTGGACATTCATACTTGCACTCAACTGCAGGTCCCTCGCTTAAGGGTGCCTTCTGAGCACTAAAGCACAGCCCGCGCCTCTTTCGTTCTCGTTTGGTGGGCTTTTGGTGGACTCACCGCCTTATCGAGCCCTAGCCCTCATATTCGTATCACTCTGTGCTGCGGATTCGTCCTTCTTCATCCTTCAATGTACTTGTATGAGCGAGACCAAGGTGACGAGGAGCTTGTTAGGCGTATCTCTCAAGTCCTCTGTTCTGGCGGGCTCAGTTGCAGCCCGTCTTGGGAGACGTGGGGTCGCTGGGCATTTGTAGGCGGCCTCATCGTCTGTGTGCTGCTGATGGCTCTCACCATGCGACGAGCGTCGGCTAATCGAGTCCAGCGAGGTGATCCTGCCATTGTGGGTACTGCGTGGATGGTGCCACCGTCCTATAACCGCAGCCAGCGCCAGCAGTTCCCTGAAGGTCCTCCTGTGCCAACCTACAATCCGGAGTTGGGGCACGACGACCTCGGCTACTATGACCGAGAGGGCAATTTCATCCAAAAGGCCATTGCTGACCGCAACAGTACTGGAGACCTCAACTACGAGCCCCTCGAGGGACCCCCACCGGCGCATTTTGCATCTCCCCGTGAGGACCTCGAGCTTGAACCTTATGAAAACGTTTGCCCGCCCGCCAGCCCGCCTGCTGATGCTCCTCCCCCTGCTGACGGCAGCCGCGCGGCTGCAATCACTGCCAACGACCTGCCTCGACCTGCCGCTAGCGTGACTGCATACGATCTCGGTGCACCTTCTCATTTACACCCATCCGGGCCCTTGCCTCATGCTGCCATTTGACCTCTGCCCTGACTTTTAACGCTTTTCAATTTCATTTAAACCCGATGTACCTCTAGCCCTAGCCCTCATGTCAGTTGCTCCTGCATTATCCCCGCCTGCAGCTCCGCCTGCAGCTTCGCCTCTCCGAACCTCCATTTATTCTCTCGTCTCCAATCTCTACTTTCATTTCTCTTTTACTCATTACTCTAATCTCCTTTTCTATCCTCCAAATGTACTTGTACGGGCGCGACGAGGGCGCTACTGATCTTGTTCGCCGCATATTTCTGTCAAACAACGGTGGTCGTCACGGGTCGCTCCCAAGCTGGGGTAAATGGGTGATTTTAGCTGCCATCCTGGGCGGGTTCTTGCTCATATTTATCGTTATAGCTGTCATGACTCGTGCAATGTCCGCTCGTAACGTTCGACAGGGTGGTAGGCCCATTGCCGGCACTGGTTGGATGCTGCCGTCGAGTGCAAGGGCACACCAGCAGCAGATGCCATACAACCCACCTGAGCTCAACTATAACTCAAATCCAGGCCAGCAAGGCGAGGGCTACTATGATATACGGGGCAATTACGTCAACAAGACGGCTGCGTATTCAAGTAACGATGATGGATTCTACCCGCCTCCTGAAGGGCCTCCTCCTGCCCATTTAGCGTCTGGTCGCGACGCTTATGAGCTCAAATCGTACCAGGACGCTGGCCCGCCAGCAGGAACTCCTCCACCGCAATCGGCCCATCTGGGCCATTACTAGTGCTGTTGAGCTCGACTCGTACAACTCCTTTGGCCCAAAGCGTGTTGCATGCTTCGACACCTCACGATCTCTCGTGACCTGTTACTGCTGCCTTGCTAATACTCCGCCGGTGTGATCCTCATTACAACCTCAACATACCATTTTCGGAATTAGTTGTCTTTCAACCTTCATATGGATCTCTCATTTATCGGTAGTTTCAGAGGTTCTGAACTAAATTAAGCAAGTGCTAGCTTCATTGAGCTACAGCGTTCCTCATTCTGACTACTTCATAGCCGTGATTAGTGACTATTTTTTTGTATCTCTATTCCTTGGACTTCAAATAGCTTTGATATTTACTACTGTTAATGCTTGCATTATTTGGATTCGTTACACCTTCCGCTTTATAGTGTAGGGCTTCACCAGCCAAACATCTCAGTAGCCCTAGCCCTTATGTCAGTTGATGCGTGATTAACCCCGCCTGCAGCTTCGCCCGCAGCTTCGCCTCGTCCGATCGTGTATTAATTGTCTAATTTCCCATGTCTTGTGTCATTCTCTTTTATCCACTCCTCTAGTTTCCCTTCCTATTCTTTCATGTATTTGTACGAGCGCGATGAAGTCGCTACCGACCTTGTTCGCCGCATCATATTTATATCTAGCGGTGGTAGTCGTGGCCCATTTCCAAGCTGGGGTAAATGGGCCATTATAGCCGCCATCGCGGGCACTTTCGTGCTCATAATGGTGATTCTACTACTCATGGGTCGTATAGGCTCGGCTCGTAACATTCGACAGGGTGCTCAGCCCCTCAAGGGCACTGGTTGGCTGCTGTCATCGAGTCAAAGGGCTCAGGCTAGAGCGAACCAGCAGCAGATGCCCTACAATCCTCCTGTGCTCGACTATAACTCTAACCCGGGCCAACAAAACGACGGCTACTATGACGCACAGGGCAATTACATCTACAAGACGGGTGCTTATACTGGCGCCGGAAACGGATTCTACCCGCCTCCTGAAGGGCCTCCTCCTGCTCATTTGGCGTCTGGTCGCGACGCGTATGAGCTCAAGTCGTACCAGGACGCTGGTCCGCCAGCAGGGCCTCCTCCACCGCAATCGGCCCATCTTGGCTACTACTAGTGAAAGATGACCCCAACTGTACAACAGCATCTATACTGCCTCCGTTACACCTCCAGATCTCTCATGTTATCACTGCCTTGCTGCTCTACTCATTTGATGGTGAACCTCACTGCTCACGTGTCCTAATCCTCAACGTGAGACCCCAACTTGCCATTCGGGTTAATTGTCCTCCGATTGCCATTTGGATTGTTCATTTGTGTTCATTTAACGTTTTGAACATAGTTTGGCTGCTAGCTTCTTTGAGCGGCCTAAAGTTTTCCTATTTTGACTAGCTTGCATGCCGGTGATAAATGAGCTTATTATTGACTGTAATTTAATTCATTTGACTGTTTATTCAATTATTTAATGATACATTCGATAATGAATTGATACTTACGATGCCTGTATGCTTAATTGGATTCGTTACAACTTTCTGCTCTATAGAGTTAGGACTTCACCAGCCAAACATCTCAGTGTGCATGGCGATTTCCTCGTAGCGGCCTCCGTACTCATTACTCGAACCAAGTAGAACAAGTCGCTGTAGACCAGCCACAGCATTGCCAACGTCGCAGTTCATTGCTTTTACACCCGAGGCGATGACCACTGTTCGGCGTCCAAACGTCCGGCTCCAGTCCTGGAGAAGTGCACCAATGTTGGGACGACCAAGCTCGACATTCACATCTGTAATAGTAGGCGGCTCGGGACATTCGCCCGTAATAAATAGAGACACCTCGACGGATCCTGGAGGTGCTAGAGAAAGAGCATTCTCGATATCGTCGCGGAACCAGCTGTAGGCTTCAGCGTTGCGCACAACCCAGCACACACGGACTTTGTGTGTAGCCATGGCAAAGCCACGACGGTTGAGCTTCGCAGCAAGGTCCGTGAGGAAAGGGATAATGGCGGTGGCACCAGAGCCACTGCAGACGAGAACAACATCGTCAAAGGCGTAGAGGTCTCGCGTGAGGCCACCATATGGGCCGTCGAGCAGGACCTTGAACTCGCTAGAGTCCGTTGCCTTGCCAGCAACGGCGCGCTCATACACTTGCTTCGTCAGTCCATTGTGAGGACGCATGACGAATCGCAGTTTGCCCACATCAGACATGCGCTCGTCGGGCAGAGTGCAGACCGAGAAGGGGTGGTTGCCCAGCGGCTGAATCGAGGGGAAGCGCAGGAACATGTGCTGTCCTGGACGCCATCGCTCAATGTTGGACGAGAAGACGGTGACGTTGACGGCGTTGTCTTCAAGAGGACGCACAATAGCTGTGTCGGGAGAGAACCAAGTGCCACGCAGCTGCAAGTAGTTTGTCTTGTAAAAGTAGCGGTAGACATAGCCACTCAGCAGAACGCCAATGGAGGCCCACAGCACACCCCAGCTCTGAAGCGAGCCGTCGTCGTGCCAGAAGAGAATGCCGAGGTACGCAAGACCCACTGGCCAGTGCACCATGAGAAACGTCTCATAGTAACGGTCGCGAACGGTCTTGATGGAAAAGAAGCACAAAACAAACAGAAATACAAGGGCCACAACGCCGTTGATGTAAGTGGATCCATCGCCGAAGAAGGTCGTGCTAAGCCAAGCACTGCCCCCCTCCCACATTGGCTGGACGAGGAAAGCGATACCGTGGACAAGAGAGAAGCACAGCGACATCCACGACACTGTGCGGTGGTAGACATTGAGCTTCTCATAGCTGATACCCGTGAGGCATGTGATGATGTTGATTTTACCGGACATTGCGTAGATGTACGGAGTCAGTGCGTTGGCGATGAGACCAGCACGAAGAGCCAAAGGCGGCGAGCCAAATCCGCTGCATGCCTTGTAGTATGGGCGCTGAGAAAACGTCCAGCCTAAAAGGTAAACCCAGCTGGCACCAATAATAATCGAAGCGCCAACAGATCCGGGGAATCCCGTCAGATCAGACACTTTGGCTGGGAATCGGCGGTAGCCAATGTAACGGGTAAATGCAGCAAGCCGGGAAAATAGGCCCACGCCAGAATTTCCAACAGACTTGGGAACCGACACTTGAGGCATCGAGTCGTCAGAGTTACGGGAACTCGTCTGCTGTTCGCGACCGACGCTCTTCGTGGTGCTGTCGACCTCGGACAGTTCAAGCTCCAAGGGGGCAGCTGCCGAGCGGTACTGGCGGTCGCTGACAAAGTTGAGAATACGTAGCACCATCACCACGAAGATGAGCACCGTCGCAAAGTACACGGGATACTTGTTGTATCGCGAGAAGCCCATCCAAGGCCATTTAGCCGACGACAGGGTGTGGCCCTGGGCAAACTCGGGCGAGCCCGTAGCGAGACAGTCGTAAACGACGCCATCGAGGTGTCCGTATCTTCCCATGGCGAGGCAGGCCAAGTTCGTTATTCAACGAGTCAACTTGGAAGAGTACGGACAACGTCGCTTATATATCAATGACAGATGCGTAATTTGCTCGGGGTGGCCGTGAAGCCGGGGAAGGAAAAAGTAACCGCAGTGAGCAAATTGCCTAGCCGTGCCATCTGCATACGAGCCGCCAACTGCGGTTCAATGATTGGCCGGGGTGGCTGCTATCGGCTTCTAGCAAATCATAATCTGGGTATTCACCCGCCAATGAGATCTCTGCTAGATTCTTTAGATCTCGCCTATCCTGGTCCGTGCTGCCAAGCTTATGTTCATCTCTCGCCAATCCTGGCTTCACGAGATGAGCAAATAGTGCGGCGGCGGTTATGCGGATGCATGCTGCATGCAATGATAGACGACGAGTCAATAAGCACACGAGCGAGTCAATAAGCTACAGTGCAACGCGAATATAGTACAATTGATATGACGAGCAAATACCAAAAATAATGCGCTAATCTAGATATTGCGGATCTGAGCAAATTGAGTCTGAGCCTAAGATTGAGCTATGAGCTCGAGTTATGAGCTTGATTCGTGTATGGTTGTATTAGAAATAACTTAATCGGAGGCCGCTAAGCTAAGCGACCGTCTAGGCAGCAACGCCCTTGCGCTTCTCGACCATGTACTCAAAGAAAGCAAATTGCGACGGCGATGCTCCCTTCTCGTAGATGAACCGACCAGCAAGGTACGAGCCGAAAATGGCCTGCAAGTACGTGTCGGGAACACGCTCGAGCACCTCATCGAGGCCAATCTGCTTGATGAGCTGCTGAGGCAGAGCCTCGCGCAGCACCAGGTTGCGGAACTCAACGTCAGACCACAGGTTCGACTTGGAAAGCTCGTCGGAGAGGTCATTGATGGCTACGGACAGCTCATCCGAAAGCAACGAGCGTGACTTCTTCGTCACCTCGTGCTCGCGCCAAATGGCCTCAAATTCAAGGCGAGCATTGTTCTGGATGATGCTCTGCACCTCCTTGACGTAGTCCTTGTAGAACTGGGGCACAACACCGTCGTGCACGCACATGTGCTCGTAGAACTCAGAGTCGTTGAGAGCAAGCGACGCCAGCACCTCGAGAGACGATGAGGTAACACCACCCTTGTTGGCAGAGGCATCCTTGAAGATGACAGCACCAGCGTTCTCAAGCTTGAGCTTGGCGTTCTGAGTAATAAACAAGTTGGCACCCTCGACAATGTAAGGGATCTTGGACTTGCCATCCTCGTCAATGAGCTTATGCACATTGTTGATGTCAATGGCCTCAGGACGACCTCCGCAAGGCACAAACACCTGCACATTGGCCTCATCAGCGGCCAAAAGGTGGTACACATTGCGGAACGTCGTACCGTTCTCCACAATTGTGCCGCTGGGGAGCTTCACATCCTTGTCATCGACCAGGATGCGGTATCCCTCAGAGCTGAGCTTCGATGCATCGTACTCGCTAATCATCAGACGGTTCTTGGCCAGACGCACAAGCTCACTGCGGTCTAGACCGTGCGGGTCACAAATAACACCCGAGCCATCGACAATAGACACGTACTTCTCGTTCGACAAAAGAATCTCGTTGGAACCAAGATCTCCATCGGGACCACCAGTCTGAAGCTTCTTGATCTGAGTCTCGTCAATGTTGAGCTTGCGGTAAATGCCTTTGACATACTCGCGCACAGACAGCGACGTCATACCGTACTCGTCGTGAGGAATACCTCCCAGAGTAGGGCTCTTACCAGTGAAGAACGACTTCCACCAAGGAGCGCCGCGGCGGCGGGCGTGCTCGGTGGCCCAGTCAACAAGACCAGCAGTGTTCTCATCAGGACCCATAAACAGAATCTCCTGTGATCCGTACAGGTCGACGATCTTGTCCTTGATTCCGGGCGTCAGGCCGGGAAGCAAAAGGTCGAGGACCGAGTCAATGTACTTGTGGAATGCCTGGGTTGCCTTGTCCTGGTGCTCGACGTTGAGCAGAATGACACCCTTGGCACCGCCCTCGGGAATATCCTTGTTCTTGCGCTGCTGCGTGTTGGCGAGGTTGTAGTTTTCGTCAAAGAGCGAACGAGCGTTGATCGAGTAGGCTTCCTTGTTGCGGGACTTCACAATGCGGATACCTCCACGAGCGATGTCGCGGAATCGTAGGTGGAAACCACGGAACTCTTGACCAACAACGAGGAACATACCAAACAAAGGCTGGGGGTACTCACTGTCAGGCAGGAAGTTGGGCTTGAGGCGGAAAGACAAAGCGACCTTGGTCGGCTGGTAAAAGTTTGTCTTCAGAACGTGCGAGTTGAACATGAGGAAGCCCTCGAGAACAAGAACCTCGTGCTCGTTGTTGGCGTTACGGCGGATGAACGCCTTAAGCTCGTCGTCAGTCATGACGGTATCAGTCTGCAGACGCTGGTAAGACAAAGTGGGGAGAAACCCGTCTCCCTCGCCATGGGACTGCACGTAGTGGACATTGGCAAACTGCAGGTACAACTGGCGGATGACGTCGATGGACGAGTTGATGATGTCCTGGATATACTCGCGGGTGAAGGTCTCCTGGCGAAGACGGCGCTTGAGGCGCTCAAGCACCTCGAGATGCGACGAGTTAGTGTCGACGTCGAGGATCGACATGAGCGTCGTGTACTCGGGGCCGAGACGGTTCAGAAAGTGCGACACAAAAATGAAACCGCAGTGGGCGTAGGCCGATTCCTGCAGAGACAAGTCGCCCTTGGCAAAGTGGTTCTGGAAAGTGTTCTGCGGCAGGCAGTACAGCAGAGAGGCCTCCTTGACGATCTGGTGGATCGAGCTCTCAATTGGTGGGTACTGCTTGAGGGCCTTGAGCTCCTGGAGGGTGCGAGCCGTCTGAGGCGCCGAGGTGGGAGTCAGGTAGATAGACACAACAGAGACACCGTTGGAGAACTGCTCGACATACTTGCGGGTCGAGGTGAGACCGTAGTAGTGGTAGAGGTCGCTGAGCGCCGAGAAGAAACCAGGGGTCGCGCCCTGGCGGTATCCAATGATGAGGCGGCGCTCGCGGGATCCGTCGACCTCGTAGAGCTCAATGACAGGACCGGTGCGGCGAACGACCTGGGCAATGATGGCCTGGTAGTAAGCCTTGGTGCGGTCAGTAGCCTTTTCGTAAAAGGTCTTGTCAGAGATCTTGAGCAGATCAGTCTCCTGCTCGCCAGGGTTGGTATCAAAGAAGTTGCACTTGTAGACAAAGTAGCAGCGCAGGTTCTGGACATTGGCGGTGGTGTCAATTGAGCCCGTCGAGCGGAAAGTCTCGAGACGGTAGGCGTTTTCGGGCGTCGAGGGCGTGATGTAGCGCTCGTCGATGCGGGTCTCGTACATGGGGCCGTCGAGATCGGTAACGCCGGGAGTCGAGGTATCAATGTAGACGGCGTGGTCGTCGGACTCGCGGTCGAGACGGATGACGAGCTTGCGGTCATCTCGCGCGTAGGCAGCGACCTTGGCGGCGTAGAGCGAGTGGATGTACGAGACAATGTTGTCGATTGTCTCCGTGGCAAAGTACGAGTCGTCAATACCTAGGCTGTTGTAGAACCACTTGGTCTCGTTCTCAATGAGTGATTCGGGGATGAATCCACGGCGGTCGATCTCGTCCATGACGGACTCGAGCTGCGTCTCCTTGCCATCAAATGTGGCCGAGTTGTAGCCCGAGCCTTCATCCGAATGAATGATGCGGGCCTTGTGGATTCCGGGGACACCGAGCTTCGAATGGTGGCTGTGGTGGCTGTGGCCCTCGCCAGCAGCCTGGGCAACAAGCGGAGAAACCATGGTAGATAACAAAAGAGCTGAACAAAAAGTTGAACAAAAGAGTTGAACGGAGGGTGCGGGCTAATGCCTTTTATACCCGGGGTGCAACTTTTGTGGAGAAGTTGCCGGAACGACTTTTTGACAGATGCGTCGATAAGCGATGGGTTTACCCGTCAGTGCCTTGTTTGACAGATGCCTAAACGGGAGTGTGGGGAGAGTGAGGAGAGTAGTGAAAGGTAGGGAAATGAAGAGGGAAATGACGAGGAAAATGGAGGCTTATATACACGATGGCGTTGGGGTGCATTTGGCGCACGTCATTGAGTTTAGGCGCTGGCAACCCCGGATTGTCACGAATGCCCAAATTGAATCCCCTGGCTAGCCGCAAAATGTAACTATATGTAACGGCCTGTACGGCACGGTAGGGCTGGGTGATCGTCATGTGGAGGCAGCACCCAACGGCATTTGGAGGATCGATTGCCCGAAACGGCTACCCTAGCCACGGAGGCCGAGGAAGCCAACGCCCAGCCAGACGCCAAACCAGCTACACATGAGGTCACGGATACAACGGCGTGTATGGCGTAGGATATGGAGCTAACAGTGTCGGAGGCCGAGTGGCGGGCTCCGTTCTTGCCGTGCCTGTTTCTATTCTCGGCTTCCCCGCACTGTTTAACCGCGCGGCCTAGCCGTGCAGATCGTCGGCATCGCTCCCGCATACCAGTGAAACCGCAAGAGTGGCTATAGACGGGGAGATGAGATGTTGAGTTGACGATTCGGGTTGACGGTTGACTTGACGATGCGGGGCAATTGTGGGGGCAATTGAGGGGTGAGTTGCGGGGTGAAAAATCTTTTCTGCCGCCCAAGTTGCTTCTGCTGCTTTGCTTGTATTTTGCTTACTCCTACTTTTCTTCTGCTGCTTTTCTTCTGCTGCTCCGCCTGTCGGTCCGGCGTTTGCCGCGCGCTTCGTGAGTGCCGCTTGAGTGTGGGGTAGCCCAAATGGGTCTCAAATCCTCCCAACACCCAGCCTCGCTCACGAACCTCATCGGCAGCGGGCCCGGTACTCATTCCGGCTGCACCGTGCAGCTGTCACTTGACGTGCTCGTGACCCCGAGGCGTGTGGTCCGTAAGCAGGCGGGTCGAGGAGCCGTATGGTGCAGTAGAGTATTAGTAAAGAGCGGCACATTGGTATAGGCGAGAACAGGTAAACTGGTATGCCCGTTATAGCCGGTATACTTGGTTCATGTCATGTATGCTTGGCTGTATTTCTTGGGCCTGTACTTTCCAAATGTACACTTTCATTTCATTTCTGCACGTTGCTTACTAAGTTCTGCAGGTTCATGTGTCAGCAGAAAAAATTCGTAGCCGTGCCATTATGAAAAATTCCAGTAACGCTTCCTCTCCTTCACTCTGTCCACAATGTCCGAGGTTCAGTCGTACACGCCGGAAGAGCCTCTGGAGGCCCGGCTCGACAAGATCCGGGCCCACAAGAGCTCAAAGCTCGCCCATCAGAGCCACCTCGCCGTCATCCTATCCGCCGTAGAGGAAAACCTTGCTGAGCAGAGAACTGAGGCCTCTGCCGCTGCCTACTTTGTCTCGTTCTTGGCTCTCATGGACCAGGCTTTTGCCGACAATGGCATCGCAAACAAGGAACTGGCAAACTCGTCCGTATACCTTCTCGACGTCGTCGCTCCCTACACCTCGGCGGGCTTGCTCAAGTCCAAGTTCTCGCCGATTCTCGAGAAGCTGGCCCAGTCGCTCACGAACCCCGATTCCGATGCCGCGCTGCTGCGATCTTCCATCGGTGTTCTTGTCACGATCCTGCTTGCTCAGGATTCGGCCACTTGGGCCCAGCCGGCTTCTCAGATGAGTCCTAAGCGTGCTGTCCTAGGCCTCATTGCGCTGGCCATCGATCCGCGCCCCAAGGTTCGCAAGCGAGCCCAGGATGCCGTCACAAAGGTGTTCATGAACCCGCCTCCCAGCCCGTCTGTCGAACACCCGGCCGGTACGCTTGCTGCCGACGCTGCTCTGCAGTCGCTAGTTTCACAGCTCAACGCCATGAAGCGCCAGTCGAGCAAGAAGACTGACGCCGACGGCAAGTCGCCCCGCATCATCCACTCGCTGCAGCTCATCCGTGCCATCAGCAAAGCCAACCAGTGGCCCGCTGAACGCGTCGAGGGTCTCTGCGAAACTCTGCTGACCATCAGCAAAACTTCGGACCAGTACCTTGTTGTCGCTGCGTTTGACGTGTTTGCTGCCATTTTCGAGAGCTTCACCGACGAGGTCGACGAGTCGCGCTTTGTCAAGATTCTCGACATCATCATTGAGCTGCGCCCCGCTACCAATGACCAGCAGCTGGCTCCCGTGTGGCTCGCTGAGATCGCCCATGCCGGCGCTGCATACACCAAGATCAAGCCCTGGAAGGCCTTTTCACGTCTCCCCCAGCTGTTTGAGCTTGTCGTCGAGTTCTTCAAGGGTGAATCCAAAAACATTGCTATTTCTGCATCTCAATGTCTCATTGCTCTCACCTCACAATGCATCACCCCCGAGATCCTGCTGCGCAAGAACGCCAAAAAGGCCGACAAGGTCCTGGCCCGTCTCGCCGAGCTCGTGTTCTCGTTGCTGCACGTGCAGTTCCACGAGTACTGGCCCGAGGTTTCCGACCTCCTCATCACTATGTTTGGTAGCCTGCGTTGGAGAGCAAGCCCCCATCTCATCAATGCTCTCAAGGTTGTCGGCTCTCTCCGAGGTGAAGAGTCTTTCTCCGAGGGCAGAGAGCACTCTGACAATGTCATTGCTGCTGCTATCCGTGCTATTGGCCCTGAAGAGGTCCTTGAGCATCTGCCTCTTAACCTTGAACCGGGTCGCTCGACTGGCCGTGCTTGGATTCTGCCTCTTCTGCGCGAGAACATCCAGAATGCCTCGCTGGCTCAGTTCATCAACGAGTTTCTGCCTCTGAGCGAGCAGTTTGTCCAGAAGATCGCTGAGCTGAAGAATGACCCTGAGAGCAGCTCCGACGGTGGTGTGCACACTAAGATCTACGAGACCCTCAATGAGCAGATCTGGTCCCTGCTACCCCACTACACCGATCTTCCCCGTGATCTGCGTACGTCGTTTGATCAGAAGTTTGCCGAGCTTCTCAGTAACACCCTGTACAAAAGCGTCGAGCTTCGTTCTGTTGTTTGCTTTGCTCTTCGTCTGCTTGTTGAGAGCAATGTTGCCTATTCCCAAGGCGCAGTCGCCGACGACGTTCTGCAGATTGAGCGATTCCCCATTGAGGAGGCTGTCGCCAACATTGAGTATCTGTCCGAGAACTTTGCATCCAAGATCCTGTCTGTCCTGTTCAATGTTTTCAGTCAGACTGCTCCGGAACACCGTGGGTACATTCTCGAATGCATTAATGCCTACTTGAGCATTACCGGAACCGAGGACGTTGAAGCTACCTTCAACAAGATTTCGTCGCTTCTGCACAATGCTCTAGAGGAAGAGGCCAAGGACACAACCCCTGCTGCCACCGGCAAGGGTGCTCTGCCCTCGATGAGTGCGACAATGCTCGACCTTATTGTCGCTGTGACCTCCTATCTCCCCAAGTCTTCGCACAACTCTCTGCTGGCCATTTTCGTGAGGGTGTCTCAGATGGCAGATAAGCCCCAACTACAAAAGAAGGTGTTCCGAGCTTTCACTCGTCTCGCTGAGACTGAAGACGGAGCCGCCACTATTCGTGAGAACATCGAGAACATTGAGAACGCCTTTATTGCTCTCGGTGACAAGGTCACTTCGCCTGCGAGAGGTGCCAAAATTGCTGCCCTATCGCATATCGTTGAGAACCTGCCTACTGACGACCTTCACTTCATCCCTGCAGTTCTGTCCGAGACTGTTCTATCAACAAAGGACGTCAATGAGAAGACGCGTGAGGCAGCTTTCGAGCTTCTCGTTCAGATGGGTAAGAAGATGCAGGCTGGTGGACTTGTCAAGCACTCCAAGGTCCCTGAGATGGACAGCAGTGCCCCAGATGTTGAAGCCACGCTCGACGAATACTTCACCATGGTTTCAGCTGGTCTTGCTGGCTCCACCCCCCACATGATTAGTGCGACGGTCACCGGCCTGAGCCGTATTTTGTTTGAGTTCCGCCAAGAGATCAGTGTCGAGATGCTTCAGGAGCTTTCGTCAACGGTTGAGCTGTTCCTGACGTCGAACAGCCGCGAGATCGTTAAGTCGACGCTCGGCTTTGTCAAGATCACAGTTATCTCGCTGCCGACCGAAATTGTCGAGCCTCGTCTTAAGTCACTTATTGGTAACCTTATGGTCTGGTCCCACGAGCACAGTTCCCACTTCCGCGCTAAGGTCAAGCATATCGTTGAGCGCCTGGTGCGCCGATTTGGTTACGACAAGGTTGCAGCCAATTTCCCTGAGGAGGACTTGAAGCTGCTGACGAATATCCGCAAGACGAAGGAGCGGGCCAAGCGCCAGGCCAAGGAGTCAAAGGAGACGGATGAGGCTGGCGCTGAAGAGACTAAGAAGCCCAAGTTCAACAGCGAGTTTGACGAGGCTATCTATGGTAGCAGCTCTGAAGACGAGGGCGCAGAGCCCGAGGTCGAGTTGGTTTCAAGGAACCGGAGACAGCAAAAGAAGAAGAACCAGAACGACCGGTACATTATTGAGAATGAGGACGAGCCAATGGATCTGCTGGACCGCAGCGCCATGGCACGCATTAGCTCTACGAAGCCTAAGGCCAATGGCGACAACCTGAAGATAAAGGAGAAGAACAAGTTTTCCAAGGATGCCGATGGTCGTATTCTTGTCAAGGAGGCTGAGGAGATTGACGACGACAACCTTGACCTCAAGAGCGGTATTGATGCCTACGTTGATGCCATCAAGAACGGTCCTGTGCGTGGCCAGCGAAACAAGCTCAAGTACAAGCGATCGCGTAAGCACAACCAGGACAGTGACGACGACGGCGAGGACGATGAGCCTGTCAACGCGGGTGCCAAGCGAACTAACGGTCACAAGCAGGGCGGTCGTCCTATGAAGAACCCCAAGCGCTTCAAGTCGCAGCGCAAGATGTAGTTGCTCACGCAGCGGCGCAAAACTGACCATTTATTTGTTATCTACGATAATAGTGCATTAATAGATTGATACATGCGGATATGTTTTCATTTTACTGGAACGGTTATTTAGCTGAAGGATTGCTTGCCGTCACGCGGATTGGCACGTCTGCTGCACGATATGTGGGCTAGGGTGCGATAAGGCCAGCCGCGCACGCGATTGCCCTCGTCCCGCATCCTCCACTACGCATCCCTGCTTTAGTGGTCAAACTTACACGGTGCTGTAGATACAAACACAGGAGGACTGATTGGTGGTTGCCACGTCTATCTTTCATCTCCGTGATATCTCCGTCGTGGAGTTGACCTGGCCACGATGGCACCGTCGTGGATGCCCCAGAACATCCAGAAGCGCATCTTTCGCTATGTTCTCAATCGTCTACAGGTGTTTTCCAATGTTGATCTCGACAATCTCGACGTCAAGGTCGGTACGAATACGGAACTGTCTTTAAAGGACGTGAGCCTCGATACTGAACGACTCAGCCTGCCGGGTGTCACCCTCACCAGTGCTACTGTCGGCAATCTGAACCTCAGTGTTGGCGTCGGCGGCGTCAAGGTAGATGCGTCGGATCTCCACTTTAATGTCACCCTTTACTCGGTCGCTATACGCGAGGAGGACTTCACAAACCTACTGTCACGTACGACTGCTGATTTGGCGCAGAGCCTACTCGAGCCGGACGTGAAGTTACGGAAGGCGAGCACAGGTAGCATTCCAGGGGCCATTCCTGGAGGTCTTGACAGCTCGCTCTACGACTCGGATGAAGAGGACGATGGTGGAGAAGGTACAGGCTATGGATTTGGCGAGTTCCCAGACGTTGCTGGCAAGCTAGCCGACGCGGCCCTCTCGCAAGTCCAGGTTTCGCTCCGCAACATAACGGCATCAATCGAGATCGACCTCAATACCAAGGCCAACGTTCGCATTTCCAAGATCAAGTTTGGTACTGGTAGTTCGGGCCAACGCACACTAGTTGTCAGCGACTTTGAGCTCACAAAACCAGCCAGCCCGGCGTTTGCATCCGAGGGCTCTGACGATGGCTACGACTCCAATGATGACATGGACGAATCGAAAGAAAGCCAGCTCATGCAAAGCATGATATTCTCCCATGCAGAAGCCAGCGCCATGTATATGAGTGCCATGTCTACACTTGCGGAGTCAACTCGACCTGAACCGGAACCGCTCCGGTTGGTCTGGTGCGATGACTTCACACTTGGTTTCAAAGGCATTTTCACATCAGATATCAGTGTGAATATTGGCCACGTCATGGTCGCTACATCTCAGCTCCCGCCTATTATTGAATCCCTCGTTAGACTACTACGACGAGCACACGAGTTTGCCGCCGAACGCGCGTCAGATGAGGCTACGACGAGTTCGGATCCTCCCCATGGTGACGCTATCGCGAAAACTGGCGATCAGAACACGGAGACTGGTTCAGGGGATACAGGTGTGGCTGGTCCGATTGAATCTATCAGCATCAAAATGGTCACTCTTTCGTTGTCCGACTCACTGCTGCCCTATGGCGCTGTTGATGAAGGATCCATTTGCATTCAAGCAGCGCTCATCTCTCTATCGCGCAAGTCTCCGTCGAGTCAGCTCTTTACGATAGCTGAGATATCTGCTGTGAGAGGATCAAGGAAGCTACTCACCTTCAGGAGACCATCGGCGAGCTCTGCTACCACTCCAGAAGACGATCTCACGGTTCATGTCAGCGAGGATAGCGATGTATTGACGACCACTGTGCTCGCTCCGCATCCTCTGGTACTTGCGCTTGAGCTCGATGACGTCCAGTGTCTTCTCGAGTTGGTCTCCGCCTTCAACCCTATTTCTGCGGAACTGGCAAAATTTCCAAAGACAGAACCGCAAACCGACAGTAAGAGTATCCTCCTTGCTAAGTTCAACTCTATCGAATGCCGTCTAGTCACCGAAACGTGCCGGCTTGAGCTGAGGGTCACGCCAATGTCCCTTGAGGGCGGCGTACTGACAACCAAAAAACTGCATATCGATTTACATTCGACCGACTCTGTCAAGTCCGATACTATAGATGTTGAGAGCTTGAAGCTTGTGCTAGGACCTGACGAAACTAATCACACAGGTTCACATGCGCTTAAAAGCAAACTATTCGTGGATACAGTCGACGCCAAGATCCACCAAGACCTGGTTGTGCGCTTCGTGAAAGAGCTGAGTCCCCTACTCGAGTCACTTCCAACCTCTGAGTCATCCAATGGAAAGCGTGACCGCCCACGGGTGCGCATCCAGGAACCAGATGTTGCTTTCTTTATTGCTGTGGTAGAGAAGGTGGACGGTCAAATTTTCCCTTCATCACAAAGCATGGGTGCTGTCGATATTGACATCGGCCGTTTACAGTTTACTGCTTTGACTTCTGGCAGTCTTCAACTATCAGCTATGGTGCTGTTCGTTGCTATGGATCTTTCCCGTGTTGATCCTAAAGCAGCGGGTCCTACTCCACTACTTTACAGTGCTAATCCCCAGATGAAGGTAAGCACAAACACACACCGTAATTGCTCCAAACTAACTAAAGGAAATGCCCATGTTGTCTCTAGAACTAAGAGATGGCATGCCTGAGCTCAAGTTCTACAATGCATGCGTTGACTATTACACGCATCTGTTGAAACTGTTTGAAGAGGACCCTGATTCCAAGGCGAAGGGTGCCGATACCCACAACGTCAGCGATTCAGTTGAAACTCTCCGTGAAGCTCGTGACCTGGCAGTACCTTTATTTCTTGTCGACTGTGTTATTGGTCTCAATCCGATAGGCATGCCGGCAAGAGCCCTTCTGGTCATCAAAGACAGCATCACAGGTTTGCATATTTTCGAGTCCGGTGAGGTTCGACTCGACCTCTCAATGCGTCGATCGCAACTGCTTCTTATCGACGACACAGATAACCTGGACGCGGATCTTCAAGATGCGCGGCGCGAGTCGACTCCGTCGTCTCTAGACCAGGTGTCCTACTTTCTGTCGCGAGGCTTCATCTCCGTAGCTACGATTTCGTTGCTAAAGGTCTCGGTAAAGGTTCCATCGAATCTCTCTAAACATCGGCCCTTACTGGATATCACTCTCGATGGACTGACGATAGCATCGTGTGCAGATTCAACTCAGATTCTGTTACAGACCATTAACGGACTTAAACCTCCTGTGGAGGCCAGTCCTGCTGTTCGCTTCCACACTGAGGTTAAACCCGTCGATGTATTTGCCGACATTGAAGACGACGTGTTCTCGGGACCAAACAAGTTCACCCCTACGGAGATAATGTCTGCCGCGGATTTTATTACAGACGATCTTCCTTCAAACTTAGACTTTGTCGAGAGCTATTACGCCGATCGTGGGGCTTCATCATCTCGCCTCAAGTGGACTGGATCTTCTGGCTCTGGATCTATCAACTCTAATGAGTCGTCACGTGCGGACTTCTTACTTGGTCAAGATTTGAGCGCATTGGCTGGGAAGCGGTCGTTGCAGAGCTCTACAGGAGACAGTGACGTCTCCGGTGTCGCGTCAGCATCTGCCTCCGGGTCTGAGTTTGGCTTGTTCGAACACCGTGTACAGGCCTATGATTCTGAAATCAGATTCACCGAGGACCACTTTGAAGAGAGTATTTCAGCTTCCCTTTCGTCCAGTGGCCTTGGAAACGACCAGAAACCGAAGGGCAAACCGGCCGATCTTCCAAAGGAAGATGTAGGCCCTTTACCACTTAAAATCAAAATCCGGGTTCTATCTGTTGTGTGGAACCTTCATGACGGGTACGATTGGTCATACACGCGAGATGCCATTAGCAAGGCAGTTCGTCGTGTTGAGGTTGAAGCAGACTACATCCGCAAAGAGTTGGATCTTCCTCTGCCCAACTCATCTCCCGGTACACCTCCTGGAGGCGTGTCCGAACATGTCACTGTGGCTAATGGTGATGAGGAGGTCGAAGCTATCGTCGGTGACATCCTTTTCAACTCAATTTACATTGGCCTTCCCGCTGGACGACCTGCCGAAGATCTGCGACGAGCCATTTCCCGCGACCTCAACGGTGAAGCCAGTGAGACGGCGAGTATTGCTAGTTCAGCACGATCGACCAGCACAACGCACAAGCGCAGCTTATCAGACCGCACGCGGCGGCTAGGACTGCGCCGTTCGAAACAGCACAAGGTCAAGATTGAGCTTCGAGATGTTCGCGTGGACATGGTTGTATATGCTGGAGTCAACGACTCTGTTCCTTCTCGTGAGACAAAGGGTGAAGATCAGGGAATGCTGCTAAACAAGATTGACATCAAAGTCGGTAACATGGAGATATTCGACAATGTACCGACATCTACGTGGAACAAGTTCCTGGGCTACATGCGAATTGCTGGCGATCGAGAGTCGGATGCCAGTGTCATTCACATTGTTCTGGATACAGTAAAACCTGTTCCTGAACTCCCAGTATCAGAGGTGCAGCTTAATGTCTCAGTACTTCCGCTTCGCCTGTATGTTGACCAGGATACTCTCGACTTTGTGACTCGATTCTTTGAGTTCAAGGATGTGCGTTTTATGGTGGATGAGGTCACCGAGGAGATATTCATCCAGCGTGTGGAGATCCACGAGGTCAAGATCAAGCTCGACTACAAGCCCAAGAAGGTGGATTATATTGGACTCAAGTCGGGTCGCAGCATTGAGATGATGAACTTCTTCACTCTGGACGAGGCTGACATCATTCTGCGCCACGTTGTACTGTACGGTATCAATGGGTTCTCGACGATGTCAAATCTTCTCAATGGGATCTGGATGCCGGATATCCGGACTACGCAGCTTGGTGGGTTCGTCGCCGGCATTGCACCAGTGCGGTCGCTCGTCAAGCTCGGCGGCGGAGTACGGGATTTGCTGGTGATTCCTCTGCAGGAGTACCAGAGGGATGGCCGCTTGCTGCGCGGGCTGCAAAAGGGAGTATGGACGTTTGCTCGAAGCACCACGAACGAACTGGCGAAGTTTGGAGCCAAGCTTGCATCGGGTACACAGGCTATCCTTGAGTCTGCGGAGCAGGCAATGGGTGGCACGGGTGCATCTGCTCGCGAGGGGGCTACGGTACCTAGGCGACGGTACGTGTCGCCCTATGCCGACGACATTGATAGCGAGGATGATGAGGCCAGCTACGCTGCGAGCTTGAATGGAGATCGTGATGCTCAGCTACAGCAGCAGCGCCTAGTGAGTCTGTATGCCAACCAGCCGCCGACAATGAGAGAAGGATTGCAGCTGGCGTACCAGAGCATGGGCCGCAACCTAACCATGGCACGCAACGCTGTCATGGAGATTGGTACGGAGACAGCCGAGCGAGGAAATGCCCAGGTGAGTATACATGTGGTAAGAGTGGTTTCGTGGTCTAACCAAAGGGAGCCGTAGTGGCCGTTGCGAGAGCAGCACCGATTGTGCTCATTCGGCCCGTGATAGGCGCGACCGAGGCTGTGTCCAAGACGCTGTTAGGCATGACGAACCAGATTGAGCCCAGCCAGCTCAAGGATGTGCAAGACGTGAGTTGAGAATACTAAGTTGAGAATACTGGTGGTATGGAGGCTAACGCAGAAATACAAGCCGACTCAGGGTTCGACTGGGCCGCAGTAGCACATCGTAATTAGCATGTATATGAGTAATGGAGCATGGTATCAAAAGTCCTGAAGTGAGATACGAGAGGATTCAACAGATACAGTTATACTTCATACGAGTATATTACACAAGTTACATTATACAAGTCAACAGTACCACTAAATTACACGAGTACTCTTCCACTACGTCACGGCACTGCAATCTCCCGGTATCTCCACGCTTGGACCATGCATCGGCAGGGTGAACACGGGGTTGGCTCGTTTAAGTCCCTGCAGCCGCGGCTCACCCGCGTCGGCCCTAGCCCTGGCGGTCGCCAGGGTTTGTATTTATGATCGAATAAGAAAATGGTCCAGGCCACATCTAAACAATCTCAACGGTCGCTGCTCGGCTTTTTGTTGTAGTAACTGGCAGCTCTTTGACGTCTGCTGTAACTGTTCTACAGCTCAGTCCGTCAGAATCGCGCTCCCGTTTGCGCGCGACTCCTAATTCGCCAATCCCCAACAACTGGCTAGTGGACGCTTTTACCCCTGTGTAGAAGCTGCGATCCGACACCTGGGTCCTGACGAGCTCCGACACCCAAACGACTCAACCGATAGCTTGGACGGCCAATATCCCGGATCTTATTGACACCAGACCACCCGTCCGACCCGCTCGCCTTACTCCCCGACCCCCTCTCGCCTATCACCATCTCATGTGCAATTGTGCTCGGGCCTCCTGTCATGTCTAGCACCTTATCTGGCCGCTTTTCTTCCTACTAGCCCTCGTTATTTGCCCTCTCCATTCGACTTCACTCTCACTGATTAACCGCTCCCCCATCGGCGGCCCCATTTGACTCTCTTACCCGATTACCCCTCGTTCCTGCCATGTCGGACGCCGTGGCCAAGAATAAGAACCCCAGAGGGCTCCATATAGGCATGGACGCGTCCACGGACGAGCAGACGCGGCGCCCAGGCCTACACAAACAGAGCGCAAGTGCCTCAGCCGGCTACTTCAACTATGACGGCTCTGCGCAGTCACCGTCGCGTCCCGTGGCCATGTCGCCTGGTTCCAGGGGCCGCAACTTCTCGCGACCCTCGACCTTCTACTCGACTCACCAGCCTGGTGACAGTATTTCGTCGCTGTCCAACGACCCTCACATCTTGACCCACCCGCTCAGCCCACCAGGGAGCCCACGCGCGGCCAGTCCGTTCAGCGTCTCGCGCGACATGCCTCCACCCCCACAACCCACTGCCTTCCGCTCCGACACTAATCTCAACTCGCGCGCCTTCTCCATTCGCAAAGTCCAGGACTCGGGATTCTCCGAAAGCCCAATGGCAGACTCGATTCCATCATTCCCTGGCGCTCCTGGCGGCCATTCCAACTGGAGCTCATTCGTGCCAAGGTCGGCCTCTGCCACCGAGATCACCCAACAACTCAGCCAGACGTCGCTACCAGGATCATCAGTAGGTAGACCTCCATCGCCGCTGAAGCTGTCTGCTGACGAGCTCGAACCTCGCTCGCGAACAAAGATCTGCAGCAAATGCGGTTTGCCGATTGCTGGTCAGTTTGTGCGAGCTCTGGACTCTGCCTATCACATCCACTGTTTCACCTGTGCCGACTGCGGCGAGCAGTGTTCCTCAAAATTCTTCCCTATTGAAAATCCTGACCCCAGCAATGGTCAGGGTCCTCAAATACCCTTATGTGAGCGCTGCTACTTCACACGGCTAGGCTTGACATGCTATGTGTGTCATGAAGCACTTCGAGGCTCGTACATTACAGCCCTTGGGCGCAAGTACCATGTGCAGCACTTCACATGCTCCATGTGTGACGTTGTGTTTGGACCCGAGGACAACTACTACGAAAACTCAAACAACATCTACTGCCATTTCCACTACTCGACGTTGTACGCCTCAAGATGTGAAGGCTGCAAGACTGCCATTCTGAAGCAGTTTGTTGAGATATATCGCGGTGGTCGGGAACAGCAGTGGCATCCGGAATGTTACATGATATTCAAGTTCTGGAACGTCAAGTTGTGTCCAGATGGCTCAGAAGTTACGCTGAATCCACTACGGCCTCTGTCAATGTCGGCACGGCCACCCTATGAGAACTTGACTCACGAACAAGTTGCTGTGCATGAACAAGAGGTCGAGTCAAGTGTGTACCGTATATGGACTGTTCTCTGTGGATATGAAGAGGCAACAGCCGCGTTCATCTCTGATATGCTTCAGATGGCTTCCAGTGGAAAGAGTCAAAAGTCGCTTGTCGCGGCGGCCAGCCTCATCTCAAAGATTGAGATCCTGTTTGGAGCTCTTACCGCTCAGCAAGTATTGCTGGCTCCTATATTGAAGGAGCAGGGCCCCTTCGACCAGGACGCGGAAGACTCTGCTGAGTCTCGATCTGGTGCTCCTCGATTCATCAAGCTCGGCAAAGAGCCCAAGAATCTCTGCAAGAAGGTCGTCGAGTTCATGTCGATAATATCAAAGGCTCGTGAACGGAACGTCAAACGCATGGGAATTACCCAAAGCCTCTTAAACCTCGTGACTAGTCTCGCGCATTACCTCAAGGTCCTTATTCGATACGGTCTATCCACAGCTCTACTGTACGATCGGACTTACTCGGGTAACGCTGTGAACTCATTCCTTGACATGATCGAGACACACCAGGACTCCAAGAGTGTTTTGAAGAACCTTGGTGTCAGAGCGACCACTAGCGACCGCTGTGGAACCTGCAACGCTAATGTGGAGGATGCGTGCGTTCGTCTTGGTGATCGTCTATGGCACCTGACTTGTCTCAACTGCTCTAATTGTTCGCGCAGCCTTTCGGAAGATATAGCGTCATGTCGCTGGCTTACCAAGGAAAAGGCTGTTGTTTGCAGTAATTGTGCCCCTGAGGGTACAACTGGCGGATTCCAGTACGTTCCAAAACTGCAACAATTTGTGTTTTTGCTGAAAATTGCTGTCGCGCGCCTCCAGCTGGTCCTTGGGGTGTACGAGGAGCGAGATCGTCGGCCCAAATCTGGCGCCGAAGATGACACCGAAGAGAATCGCGAGAGTCTCGCAGCTATATCGAGCGAAACATTACAGAACGAGAAGGGATATATGACGACTTTGTCGGATATTCGGCGATTGAGATCAGCGAAGCTTGATCGAAGAGTCTCTGAAATGTCACGGAAGGCGCGACAATCGCGTATCATGACGATGCCAGATTCGGAGGTTGGTCAGGTCAAGAACGACTCAACACATTCTCTACAGCTTGATACGAACGAGCCCAACACTCAAGAAAACCTCGATGTTGACGCTGATCCAGGTACTTCCTCGCAGTCGCTTCCCGAGGGTCAGCTCAATGTCAACCGAGTGCGTGAATCTCCTCACAAACTCGGTGGAGAACTTGAAAAGACTCCCACTAAGCAGTCAACACCGGATCGAAATCTGTTACAGTCTGCTCGAAGGACGTTCAGTGTTAAGCGCAAGAAGGAACTGCGTATCGAAGAGCTGCGCTCCAAGGATTCCTCACACCGTCTTGATCGCACCACAGATCTGCTTAAGAACGAGAAGTCACTGACGCTTGATGATATTCCCCGTATTGTCGCAGCTGAACAAGCTCGTGAACAGCGCCCGAATGCCTTTCGACACCAGCAGCGCACTGCTACAGGTCCTTTACCTGTGGCAAAGAGCATTGCGGATTCCAGGCCCGTTGCTTCTAAGAAGTATATCTCTGAGTTGACGAGCACCGAGCTGTTTTACGTGCAACATATCAGCGTGCTGCTCATTCACAACCTCGTCTCGCAATGGTTCAGTACAGACGAACTCTTCGATCTCATTGAGACTCGTAAACCACAGTCGTTGTGGGGCAAGTTTGGAAAAGCATTCGGAGGAGGAGGTGGAGGTGCCAACTCACAGCAGAAGAACAAGAAAAAGGTTGTTGGCGTGTTTGGAACCCCACTGGATCAGCTGGTTCAGAGGCATGGAATTGACTCGACGCTCGGCGTTGGTCCTTCACCTTTGCGAATCCCGGCTTTCGTTGAAGACTGTATCTCTTCAATGCGCCAGAAGGACATGTCTATTGAGGGTGTGTTCCGTAAGAATGGTAACATTCGCCGGTTGAAGGAGTTTTCAGAGAAGATTGACAAGAATCCGGAACAGTCCGGGCTACTTTCTGAGGAGAACGCTGTTCAACTGGCTGCCCTTCTGAAGAAGTTTTTGCGTGAGCTACCGGAGCCGTTGATGACATCCAAGCTCCAGAAGTTGTGGATCACGGCTCAGAATTTGACTGACATCAACGACCGCCGCCGACTACTACACCTTACGTGCTGTCTCGTGCCGAAGACTCACCGCGATGTTATGGAGGTCCTGTTCTACTTCCTTAACTGGACAGCGTCGTTCTCTCACATTGACGAGGAGTCGGGATCCAAAATGGACTCGCACAATCTGGCCACGGTTATCACCCCCAACATTCTGTACATCAAGCAGAAGGAAGGCGGTAGTGGTGGACCCAGCGAGTCAGGAGATGCGTACTTCCTATCTATTGAATCTGTCAACACGCTGATCGAAGACCAGAGCCAGTTTGCTGAGGTGCCTCCGGAGATTCTCATGACGTTACAGAACACGCACCTCGACGAGGAGCAGGTTGAATTGACATCACGCGATGTTGTTTCCCGTGTGGAGAAGTACCTTGGTGAAATTGGTGGTATTCCCAGCCTGCTGAGTACGGTTGTTGAGCCGTCGGGAGACACAGCTAGTGTGCACACCGTGAGTGGGATACCGGTAGCTAATGGCGGACTTGAATTGCCCCAGCGGCCACCTACGAAGCGGGTTGACACTGACGAGATTCCGACGACGGGCCAGCCTGTTCAAGCATCTATCAAGCAAGTGGACAGCCGCAATGGGTCTGTCACGGCACAAGACGTTGATGCGCCGAACAGCAGCTGAAATGACTGCTTCCAGAACCACCAGGATCTCGATGAACGCCTATATGTTTGTAAACTAGATCTATAATGATATTGGGATGACTGAAGCACCGTACTGTTGGTTTTATTCCATAACTATAGTAAGCCAGCTACTAGGTGGTTTGGTAATACACTGTAACATCAATTCGTAACGTCGTAACTACTGTCTGTACTAGACTGTCTAAGACTCAGAGGAGAGTTCCTCGATTTTGGCTGGCCCACCGGCAATCTTCGTGTCCGGGTCAGGCTCGTCGTTTCCAAGTACTGATCCCTTGAAGCGAGCCTCCTGACCGACACGCATACGCTTCTTCATCAATGCGGCAAGCCACTCTTCGTCACCAGTAGGGCGCTTTCCAGCCTTTGATTCCGCTGGTTCAGGCTCTCCCGACTTCTTGGCCATAAGCTGAGCTCTTGGTCCAAGAGTAGGAGCAGGCATACGCGAGATGCGCCTCGCCTCTTCTGGACCGGGGCCCTGGGCCCATTCGATGAATGCTACGAATCCGGCCAGGTTGTTCGGATTGAGGTCGTACGGATCCAATACCGCTCTTGGACGGACAAGGCCTATCTGTTCCATGGCCAGCGCTACATCCTGGACGACAACATCTGGCCGTCCACTGAGCGATGCGTTTTTCGAGGCACTCTCTGCCAGAAGAGTAAGATGTCGCACAAGCAGGTCGGTCACGGCGTCGAGCATTGAGGGCGAGCAGCGGTCGATGCCTGCCGCACGTAGCAGTTGCCCACACGTCACCCGTGCTAAAGCAAAAAAGAAGTCGGAACTCATGCTACCATGGGAGCGTGTATGGTGTTATGTCGCTGGTACGTGAAGGTGGAGTGCAATAACCGAATATACCCGGGGTTAGGGCACCAATCCGGAGGTTCGTCAGTTAGGCACGCTTTTTTCCTGTTAAACTGGACTGTCTCGAGCTTCGAGGTCTCTGATATATCAATTGACTTGTTACACGTACTTCGGAACCAATACACCCCCATTACAATGGACCGTCGGGTCCCCGGATGTCCTCTCAGGAGGCTACGGCCCCAACCCTATCCAGCCTCGCGACACGTTAACTCATTTGGCACCAGTGCTGGCATTCTCTCCTGTCGACATAATGCCGTCTGATCTAAGCTTATATTCGGTCAAGGCCGTCGTCATTCTGGACAATGACGGCAAGCGGCTATTTTCCAAGTACTACGAGCCTCCTCATGGCGGTGCCGACCTGCCCACGGACTTGAGCTCCGTCAAGGACCAAAAGACCTTTGAGAAGGGTCTGTTCGAGAAGACCAACAAGCAGAACTCGGACGTGATTCTGTACGACTCCAAGGTCATTGTGTACAAGCAGATTGTTGACATGATGCTCTATGTTGTGGGAAGCCTAGAGGAGAACGAGGCTATGCTCTACCAGGTCATTCTCGGACTGAGAGACGCCATTGAGATTCTGCTGCGACAATCGGCCGATAAGCGCACGCTGCTTGAGAACTACGACCTTGTCTCGCTCGCCGTGGACGAGACCATCGATTCGGGTATCATCCTCGAGGTGGACCCTGTTATCATTGCATCGCGCGTGTCGCGCGCTCCGGCCAACGACGTCAACATCAACGTCGATCTGTCAGAGCAAGGTCTTATGAACATGTACCAATTTGCCCGCGGTGTTCTGTCTGATCGTCTCCGCCAGCAGTTTCTGTGATCAGCACGACACATGCCGAATGATAAATGTGATGAGCTAGAGCCAATATCCTGGACTCATACAAAAGTACAGCCCATTGGGTTCGCCGACTTCCTGACAAAAGGTGCTTACCATACGTTTCACCTCATTTTGGTTCTATAATATTGAATTGTCAACAAATTGGTGATGCTAAGATGCCATTGCAATTAATGCTAGATATGTACCCTATCGACGTTTTCCTCCCTTTCCTCCACGACCACCTTTGGATGAAGTGTTCTTGCTACTGCTGTTTCCTCCGCCAGGAATCGAGATCTTCACTTTACCAACGGCAACTGCAAGAATGATCTCAGCTTCCTTGATGGACTTGACTAGCGCAACCTCGACGGGCCATGGGTAGTCGACATCAGTTCCCGAAGCATCCACCTTGGCACTCGACAGAGCGTGTATGAAGTCTTTGACGGCCTTGCCTTTCTTCACAGTACCAGGTTGCATCTTGACCTTGTATTTGAACTTCTGCAAGGCGCTCCAAGGACCAAACATAGGAACAGCGCCAAGCGGTCGTTCTCCACTGACCATTTTACGCACAAGCAGGTCAAATGGGTAGACAGTATCGTCTACATCCTCGCCCTGCTGAGCGTCTTCAGCCTCGAGACGCTTCCTCTCAGCCTCTTTAGCTCGCTGTTGTCTCTCTCGTTTAGATCGCTCCTGCTGTTCCTTCTTCTCCCGAGCCTCCTGCTGCATCTGCTTAGCCCGCTCAAGGCCCTTCACAGTTCCCAACTGGTCCATACGTTGCTGGCGCTCCTCATCATCTTGGTCAGCATACTTCGTTGCAATCTTCTTCAGCTTGCCCTGCTTGCCACGAACCTTGGGTGGCTTCTGGGTAGTTTGTTCGCTGGAACTAGGGGCCACTTTGAGACTATCAAGAGCGCGCTCAATGTCCGATACAGACGATGATGCCGCATCAGTCGGAGTCTCGGGCTCAGGAGTGGCTGAAGCAGAGCCTTGTTTCTTCAGACGGCGACGCTCGGCAGCAGATAAACGTTTCTTGCCTGTCTTCTCCACAAACGATTCCTCCTGGGAGCCATCCGCAGCATCGTCTACACCACTTTTAGCTACTTCAGCATCCTCGACGACGGAAGCATCTCCTGCATCCTCCTGTATATGCTCTTTAGGGGCTTCGGGTTCAGACTCCGTCTCAATGTCGCGCGTCTCCGTGACCTCAGCCTCGTCATTTTCATCGTCGCTGACGAGCTCCGTGTCGGGAAACTCGTCGTCCGACTCAATCTGAGTCTCTGGAAACTCCTCCTCACTATCACTACCCTCGTCACTGCGCTCTTCAGCCGCTGTCGCTTCTTGAGCGTCACTCACGACCTCTGTTGCGCCGAGTGGGCCGGTTCTCAGTGAGGGCTTTGAGTATTTGTCTTTGGATTCCTCAGATACCAACCAGAAAAAGGCCAAGCCCATGTCAAGTTGGCAAGGAGGAAGGAAGTGCTTCCCTTCACCTTCAACAACAATAAACTCCGTATTCACGATCTCACCCTCCTTGGTGAATCTAGGAATCTGGTCACGTGTGGCCCACCAAGCAGATGTAATCATTTTGGTGTCCCATGCCTTGGAGGACGATGCAACAGCAAACTGTCCTGCTTGAGTTATTGTGGTGGGTGGAATTACACCAATTACGTGGTTCTTGACAATGACAACCGACGACCCGACAACATCACAGTGCACATAGATATCGTTCTTTTTGAAGTACCGTCTTAGAAGTAGCTCGTTCTGAAAGGAGTCTCGTCCAGCTATGCAGAGGTAGCCGTCCGAGCTCACAAACCAGTAGAACTTCTCGAACCAGTAGGTTTCACGAATCACGTGAAGTGAATGCTGCTGGCCCTTTTCTTTCTCTAAAGACTTGTGCAGATCTCGCTGGATTTTCTTCTCTGCACTTTTGTAGGCCTGGTCAGCTTGCTGTACTGTCCGCTCTTGCTTTGAAGCTGCCGTCTTTTTCATGTCGAAGTAACGGCGGGAGTTGGCCCAAGCTGATAGTCCGAGATCGATTTCGACCTTGATAGTACGTCCAGATGGCTTGGCCCTTCGATCATCATCATTTGCTTCATCGGAGGACTCATCCGCACTTGAATCTGTTTCGTCGTCATCAGAGTCCTCTTCAGGCTCATTAGTAGGATCAGGAAGCTCGACTGTGATTTTGTTTTTGATGAGGTTCATAGGCAGGGAAATAAGCTGGGCGACAGGATTCGAGCGCGACTTCTCTACCTTGATGAGGTTCTCCATGTCTACCCAGTCCATGCCCTGGTTCATGAGTCCCTTCACGGCGTCCATGGCCTCCTCGACACGGCTAGCATACGACTGGAGCGCAAGTCCCATGACATAGGTCTTTTCCTGAACCTGTTCGAGGCCCTTGACTCGTTTCTCCTTCTCAATCTTCGCTGCCAGTAGCCTCTTCTCCGCGACCATCTCCTGACTCGAGATCTTGAGGGACAACTTGGTGGCCTCCAGCGTCGAGAAATACACGTCAACCGCTTGGTTGAAGGTAGCCCGTTCAACTGTTTGCCATTCGCTAGGATCAGAGGATTTGGGAAGTAGGGGTTGGAAAGGCTGGAAATCTTCGAACAGATACTCAATGTCCTGAGCGTTGACAGAAGCTTCAGGCGACACAAGGACAGAGACACCGGACTCGTGGGACTCAGAGTCAGCGCTCGGCTTAAACCGAGGGTTCTTCTTGGCTACAATATAGCCAGGAACAGAGTTTTGGCTGACGATAGATTGGGACAACTCGTTTGCAGCGATTAAAGCCCGGACTACTCTCAGCAACGCTTGGCCAGAAGTCTCCGTAAGAATTGAGTCAAAAGATTTGAGACTTGGGTCGATGTCGAACTTAAGGAGCTGCTGCTCAATGATTCCCTCAGCAATACCTGGTGCCTTGATGTAGAGCAGCTTTTTGAGAGCAATTGCCTTCGGGCCCTTTTTCTTCGCTGCCGGCTGCTCAGTGAGTAGCCTGTTTCCGTCTTCTTTCTCTTCATCGTCTCCACCCTGGGTAGCAGGCGTAGAGCTTTCTGATGAGGTTCCAGATAGCCAGGTTCGAACGAGATCCGAGGTGAACTCGACAGGTTCTCGCACAAGACCGAGATATTTGTCCAGGGGGTAGGTCTCGCCTACGGCACAACGAGTTTGGTTGTCGTTGGCGGATACGACTCGCTGGAGGGATAGGATCTGGTAGTCGCTGTTGAGTAGAATCATGTTTCCACCAGCGAAGAATTCGAGAACGAGGTGGTACGAGTGCTGCTCGGAAAAGGTCAGCACCAAGAGCCGGTTCTCTGGGGCGAGAGAGACCTTAGCCAAACGTCGAGTCTTGAGATGCTTGCGCAGTTTCGTCACAAAGCCCGAGGGACTCTGGTTTGTGGACCGAGAGTAGTCTGTGAGATGGATGCGAAATCCAGGGTCGACAATGACATGTTTCTTGGAATCTGGCACCGAGAACTTGAGCAAGAACAGATGCGAGGACGAGGTCAAGTCGTAGATGTTTTGCAGGCGGTAGTTGAGGATCTGGGACTCCAACTCCGCCCGGATCACCTGCAGATCCAAGTAATTGAATCGTTGCTTAGTTAGTGTCTGGTGCTGGCTGCGACAGTTGCTTACCTTCATGGTGGTTAGAAAGATGGAGAAGCTGCGCGGCTGCTGAAAAGCGTTCGCGGAGTGACATGCACTGTGTCATCACGACATACCCGGTATGAGTTTAAGGAATGAGTGTAAGGAATTGAAACAGTGAAATGAGTGGATATTAATACAGAACCTCAATTTGTGGGCTCGATATACTGCGCTGCCGAGGCGCGTGCGGTTGTACGTGGGCCTGTCGACGCTGGCGGTGGCCTATGTTGGCAACAAGCTCATGAACGAGGTTGACCAGGAGAACCAGATCCGCCTGGAAGCCGAGCGCCGACTTGCAAGAGAGCTCGAAAAGTCAAAGGAGATCAAGTAGTCTTCGTGTAAATAGTACTATGAGTATAAATATCGCATTAGAGTGGAGGGAGGACGTCTAGGAGAGTGTTTTAGGCCCCCTTCGAAGCTAAGATCAGGACAGAGGCCCACTTGATGGTGACCATGGTGTCATCAGACCAGCCTTCAGCCGCTTTGATCTCGTCGAAACAGGCGTCGCTGAGGTCGGGATCCGACGGATGCTGCTCCTTCCAGGTGTGGTACGAGCTGAACGTCTTCATGTACTGGTTGACCTGGCCGAGCGGGACGGTTTTAGTGATCTCGAGGGGCTGCTGGCCAGTGGTGTCCAGCTTCAACGAGTCGTTCACGGTTCGCTCGACATCAACAAACAGCTTGCCTAGCGGTTCGTCCGTGTGTTGGAGCAGATCGCGGAGCCTGTTGCGTCCAGGCTGTTCCCAGTATGGCCCCAGCTTCGATTTGCCATACGAGTACTCGAGGTTGATCTCGGTGGCTCTCGGATGGCCAACAAACATATGATCCACGTATCCCCATAGAGCCAGTGTGCCATTGGGTCTCAGCAGGTCGTATGTTGTCTGTGCGAACTTCTCAAAGTCGAACCAGTGCACAGCCTGAGCAGCAGTGATGAGGTCCACTGGTCCCGTAGAAGCCAGCGCTTGCTTCAGCGTCGCGTCTGTGCCCTTGACGAATGTGACTTTGTTCTCTAGTGGAGTGCCAGCAACTGACTTCCTGCCTGTTTCGAGCATGCGGTCACTGTGGTCTACGCCAATGACCTTGTCGAACCCGAGATTGGCCAGCTCTAGAGTCGCCACGCCGGGTCCACAACCAACATCAACAGCTATACCGTTGGACCCATTGTGCGCTCTATGATACGCCTGTATGTACTCGTAAAGTGATTTGGGGTATGACGGCCGCGCTACGAGGTAGGAGGCCGCGTTGAACGAGGCCTTCGCAAAGGTGGCCATGATGTGAGATGCTAAGTTTAAGCCGTGTTCACACTTGGAGGATAGTATATAAGTCTAAGAACTCAATGGTGCACATACAAATAATATATCCAGGTAGAGTTCCTAGGAGTCTACTGATGAGTAGTACACTGATGAGTAGTACACTGATGAGTAGTGCACTGATGAGCCCACTGATGGGATTGTCGTTGACTTTCTTCGTATCTCTCCCTTCGCAAGTGGCTTCTGGCCTCATGTCTGAATCGTGTCATTGTCACTCAATAAATAATCTAGAATACAGAGAGCGCGAGAGCGAGCTCGCTCACGACACGCGCTCCAGGGCCTCCATAAGCACGACCGAGTTTCCTCGAATGACCTGTTGTTAGTACTTCACGGTAATCGTGTTTGATGACTTACGGTAGTGCCCATTTTGACCTTTTCGCCGTTAGGTCGCTCCTCAACGGCTTCTTCTAGGACAATGTTGAGGAAAGCGTCGAATCCGCGCAGAACGCCAATAATCTTGCGCGATCCGTTGAGCTGGACGAACAACTTCTTGTCCATGTACTGTGTTAGGAGGGGCAGAAAGTGGAAGATAGGACTCACCTTTTTCAGTTCTGGAGCAGATGCCTTGACCATTGTGAGATTCTATTCCAGTGGAAAACAAAAGCTGGGAAACAAAGCTGAGCAAAAGCTAGAGATCCACTTAATGGAATGTTAGACTGGAGGGAATGAATCAGGAAATTTCACCCTGGTGATATCCGCATAGATGGTGTGCGGGTATGGGGGTATCCGAAGTAGACACCACCAGACCAGACCAGAATCACCCACCAAGTCAATGAGTTGATAGTCTTATTTGAATACAAACACGCTCTGGCATCAACGAAGTCCTAGGTCTCATGTTTCCTGCTCATATTTGCAACTTTTGAAGCACCCCCTTCCTCCCTACCTTCCTAATACGCTTGCATGCAGGCTCCCAAGATGAACTTTGAGGCTTGACTTGCATGATGCGAAGGCAGCCACTGCGCCGCGAAAGAGGGGAATACGAGGCACGAAACACAAATAAGTCAGAATAAAGCCAGAATAACGGGTTGTAAATAGCTGACAATGATGCAATATTATTCCTATTTATAAGCTAGTGGGCCACAAGCTGTGCAGCCTTTAGGCTTCGTTGGCTCCGCCTGCTGGGCAGGGTAATCCCACTTCGAGTGCGCTGGTCTCAAACGACCTGACGTACTATCTGCATGCCGCGCATTTGAGGTCGCCTAAATACACATACGTGGGACTCGGTGGAAGGACCCCTTAATCACGGACCAATTATAGCTGTCTGGTGTTGGTATTGCGTGTGTGCTGCCTATAAATACGGCCCCCTGCGCTTCATCCCGCCTCAGCGTTGTACTCTATTTAAGCTCGATATTAGCCTGACTTGTCTGGTTATATATCCATTCATCCTTCTAAGGTACTGTTGGTACTCTTACTGGTGAATCATGAAGTTGAACCGAGCATTTATTTTGGCGGTCTTCACCGCGCTGGCCAGTGCGCAGCATCATTACGACTGGGACCGGTTCGTCGAGCACCACGGAGCACCCGTCGTGGCCAAGGACTACGACAACCGCGTGTACTTTGCGGTGCAACTACACAGCCATGTCGATCCCGAGTGGTTTGATTCGAAATACGCTGACTCCCATGAGTGGCGCTACGAACAGCCCATGGGGACGCTCAAGGACCACTATCTCTTCTCCATGGGAAAAGACTGTCCGCATATTGATATTCTGCATGGCATAAACGATCAATCGCCGGCATATCACGAGCACAAGCTCCGCCGCGATGGCGTGTCGCTTGAACGGAGAGAGCGTATAGACATTCACCAACGCGCCCTCAAGCAGGATGGACTCCGCATGCTACAGCTGTTACCGCCAAAAGTGCTCGAGAAGCGTCTGGTGATTCCTCGTAATCCTAATCCAGACGATGAGACGCTGCCACAGACACCAGCCGAGGACGTCTACCTCCCCATTGCCGAGGCCCGTGAAAAGCTTGGCATCAGAGACCCGCTATTCGACCGTCAGTGGCATCTCATTAACTCGGTACAGATTGGCCATGACATTAATGTCACTGGAGTCTGGGCGCAGGGCATCACCGGTAAAGACGTGAGTGTGGCTGTCATTGACGACGGTCTCGACATGGACCATCCAGATCTGAAGGACAACTATTTTGCGCCAGGATCTTGGGACTTCAACGACGTAGGACCCGACCCTCGGCCTCTGCTGGAAGCAGATACTCATGGCACGCGTTGCTGTGGAGAAGTCGCCGCCGGCAAGAATGAGGCGTGCGGTATTGGTATCGCTTACGACGCCAACATCGCCGGTATCCGCATACTATCCAAGGCCATCTCCGAGGCTGACGAGGCGCTCTCCCTCATCTACAAAATGGAACTCAACGACATTTACAGTTGCTCGTGGGGCCCACCCGACAATGGCATGGTAATTTCGGCCCCAGGCATGCTGGTGAAGAAAGCTATTCTCAACGGTGTGCAAAACGGCCGCGATAAGCGCGGAAGCTTGTATGTGTTTGCGTCTGGAAACGGTGCTATCTTCGAGGACAATTGTAACTTTGATGGCTACACGAACAGTATCTATTCGATAACTGTGGGGGCCGTTGATCGCGAGGGTCATCACCCGTACTACTCTGAGTCATGCTCTGCAAACTTGGTTGTAACATACAGTTCCAACGTGCAGGAGCGCATCGTGACGACGGATGTGCACGGAGGCTGCACGGATCAGCATGGCGGCACTTCTGCTGCTGCTCCTATTGCTGCGGGTATCTACGCACTTGTGTTGCAGGCGCGACCCGAGCTCACATGGCGAGATTTGCAGTATCTGGCGGTGGATACTGCGGTCCCCGTCAATGTTGATCAGAGTGGCTGGCAGACCACTACCATTGGTAAGAAGTTCCACCACATGTACGGATACGGTAAGCTCGATGCCTATGCTATCGTTGAACGCGCTAAGACGTGGGAGCTGGTCAAGCCTCAGGCGTGGTTCTTTGCGCCCGAGAAACCCGTTAATAGTCACATTGAGTTTAGTGACGATGAATCTGGAGGAATCAAGTCTTCGGTGATGGTTACTGCAGAGGATCTTAAAAACGCCAATTTCGAACGCGTCGAGCATGTCAATGTCATGCTAACCGTCAATCAGGAGCATCGCGGTGCTATCGCTGTAGAGCTCATTAGCCCCGACGGCATTGTGTCGGAGCTAGCGGCGTCGCGAGTACGCGACAAGTCGAACGATGCCATTGTCGATTGGACGTTTATGAGCGTTGTACACTGGGGTGAGAGCGGTGTTGGAGAGTGGACGTTGCATGTATACAACGATAAGGTCAAGGACGTTTCGGGAGAGCTTGTTGATTGGACGCTTAAGCTGTGGGGAGAGACTATTGATCCAAGCAAGGCGAAGCTATTCTCTCTGGATCCACAACACGAGGATGAGCCGATTGACAGGCCCGAAGTGTCTACCAGCACGTCAGAGGCACAGCCATCTAGCACTGCCGAGCCTGAGCAGTCAAGTACGGCCGAGCCTGAACAGCCGAGTACCACCGAGGCATCTCCCGCGCCTACTAGCGCCTCGCCTACGGAGGGCGAGAGCAAGACGACGGCCACGGCCACCAGCACGCCGAGTCCGACGGCAAATCCCGACGCTCAGAAGTCGATTTGGTCGCTGATCCCGACTTTTGGCTTCAGCAACCGCACAGCGCTGTGGATCTACGGGTCTCTGCTGCTGATTATTGGTTTTGTGGGCGCTTTGACGACGTACATTTGCATTTCGCGCCGTCGGGCGCGGGGAGCTGCATTCAAGCGAATCCCCGATTTGCAGTCTTTGGAGTTTGACCTCATTCCGTCGCGCGGTGACGATGAAGACGACGGTCTGTTTGATCTCGATTCAGATGATGACGGAGTGGATAGCCCTGAAGGCTCGGAGCATGAGTACAGGGACGACTCGGACGGCGGCTCGGACGAGGACACTGCTGCTGATGTTGAGCCCAAGGCCAAACGCAGTATCTACGATACTTACGCTGGAGCCAAGTCTGACCAGCAGCTGTTTGATGTTGGCAGCGATACCGAGGGGAAGAAGGATGGCGGCGCCAGTAGCAGCGATTCGAGTCGCACGCCCACGGAGGACACTCAGGTCGAGTGAAGTCGGAAGCTGGTTGTGTCATAGCTATTTATTCCTAAATATGGAGTTGTGTGTTAAAGTGCGAGTGGTTGCCTAGTAGTTCACCACAGTAGGAGTCCGCTCAAGTAGTGTGTTTAGCCCGCTCCAGTTTAGTTAGAAACGCTCCTTAGTAGATTAGCCTGCTACACTTACTCACTGGTCTCTGATATTCTATGCTAGATGGTCTGGGTTGTGCCGGGTATTCTGTGGTGCCCTTTTCCGCCCTTTTCCCCGCTTCGGCGCAGCCGCTTGAGTCGTGAAGCGCAGCCCTAGACATAATTGGCTGGTGGCATAAATCGCAAATCTGGCACAACCCACACCTTCACTTTCATTTGCCATTCACATCTCGACTGTGCGCACCACTGGCTATTCACACTTCACTGGGCGACTCGACATGTCTGAAATGCCCCGTATCCCGTACGACGGGCCTGCTCCTATGGAGCCTGGCTGGAACAGGGACCAGCAGATCCCGCCTGTGGCCAGTATGATGGCCCGCGTGGACCATTTGCCACCACCGCCTCCGGGAACGCAGATGATGGCGGTATCGCAGCTCGTGGATGGCAATCCACAGCCTGGACCCCCGCCTCAACTCCACGCACCTCAGCTGCCTCATCTTCACCATGGAATGCCGCCAGGTCATATGCACGAATTGCCGCCGATTCTGAATCGCGTCGAGCCTGCCATGCCGCAAACACCACTACCCAACCCAATTCCAATGCCTCCAATGATGCAGATTGAGGATCCGTCGTCTGACAAGAAGAGCAAAGTCAAACAATTGCCAGTGAAGCGTAAGGCACCACCGACACCAACGGGCAATGCGCCGACGCCCGGCTCAGCAGGTAGCAAGCGAACATACAATCGCACCTACCAAACACTGCTCATTGCCACGAAAGTGCGCCATCTCAAGAAAAAGGACGGAGAACCGCTCTGGCGTGAAGACATTCAGTTTGACTTCCTTAGTGCTGTCTTTCATGACGACCACCGCGTGTTCCAGAACTCCTACGACGGCACCAAGGGCCACACGTTCGCCGACATCTACGTCGACGCCATGGCGCGCTCGTCCAAGTGCTCCCGTGTTTTGCGTGAGAAACTGCTCGGAGACCGCAAGGCAGGCCTCAACATGGCCATGGTGTGCCTACTCGTGAATGTCGGTCGCATGAACACGACGCTCAACTTCTTCCCTGAAATGAAGGCCCAGCTTCGCACATACCATGCGATCCCGTCGCTGCAGTCCCATGCCAACCAGTCCGACTACAAACAGCTTCAGGACGCTCCGCGCCTCAAGTCCATTTTGAAGGGCGCCTGTGAGGACCGTGTTGAGCCCGGGTCCATTGACGGCTTGCTCGCCGAAGACAGGCATCCGCCGCGAACAAATCCCATCAACCTGCTCTTCCTCATGTCCACATTTGCTCCCAAAGTCGAGGAGTCGTTTTTTACCCCCGATTTCGAGTTCTTTGATCTTATCATGAACAGAGAGCTGTCGAGTGCCAGCCGGGCCCGCGCCTTCCTGTGGCTCGTCTGGACGTACCTCGAGACAGATCTCAAGCCTGAACAGCTGCAACAGAACCCGTTTGGGCCTGGCCAGGACAATGGCATGCGTGTGCCCGAGTTCGAGATCCTCAGCTCCGAGCAGGTGGCTCTCGAAAACGTGGACCCCGAGAGCGAGAAGCAGTTTGGTGCCGAGATGACGAAGCTGCGGACCTTCTACCTTGAGGACAAGCAGTCACAGCAGGGAAGTCCTGTTCCGATTGTCGCCAAGAAGCGCGCCAGCCGCGAGAATGGTACTCCCAGCTCACGGAGCCTACGCCAACACTCGTCTGTGAGCCAGGGAGACGACGATTTTGATACTTCGATGGATCTCGGTGAGGAGGACGGGATTGACACGAAGCCGGCGCCGACGCTGAAGCTGACGCTCAAGCCCATCGATAAAACCAAGGATGAGCAGGACCGAGCAGACCGCGTGGCCAGCGAGCTCAACCATCTCATTCGCGCCAAGCAGGCGCGTCGCATTGTCCGTCGTCGCCGCCGTGGAGCCGTGCGGGCGACGTGGGACGCTATTAAGGATCGTGATCCACTCTACAACTCTGACGACGATGAGCGCAGTCCACAGGTGAACGGCAACGCTTCGTCGGCGTCAAATGACTATGGAGAGGCCGAGTCTACGGTTGTGCGCTCGCTCAGCCGATCGCTTCGCTGGCGCCGGCGCTGGACAGAATCGAGCCATGCCCCCGCCAGTGCTAGTGTCATGAAGGTATCCAACCTTCTTCAGGCCTGACTGTAATCTACGAGGTATTATTAAAATAGTTTGGAGTGTTGAAGTACAATACAATTGTAAAGGGAACTGAAGTCATTGCGTTTGAAGTCATTGCGTTTGAAGTCGTTGCATTTAAAGTCGTTGCGTCGTTAGGTGTATGTCGTGGTTAGTCGTAGAGTAAGTTCATACTCATTAGTAGTTAGTCGTAGCATAAGCTCATAAGCTCATGAGAAGCTCTTGCTGAGGAGACGGCAGATGGTGGAGACAGCACTGTAGACTCCGTGCTGGGTCAACAGTGAGTCAAAGACCTGGCGAACACGGAGGGTGTCCGAGTCAAGCTTGCCGGCTAGAGCGTCTGGGTATCTAATCGACAAGGATGGTCGTGACCGCGGAGTCCCCATGTCGTCGAGGGAAATGGGCCACTTGATTACTAGCTGTAGGCCGGATGGGAAGGGCCTCAAGATGAGCGTAGGTGAGCGTCTCCAGAGCTCATCTTGAGCCGTATGCTCTTGAGCCAGTTTCTCAAACACAGCCTGGCGCTTGGCCACGAGGTTCCCGTACTGGGCCAGACCATACATGCAGTGGGAAATGGCTTTGGTTGACTCGGAGTCGCGCAGAAACGGACCTATCTCTGCGCGGACCCACGGCGAGATACGGATGTGGAACGACGCGACGTGCTCCTCCGGAAGAGCCACAGACAGCGTGACGGTGAAGGCGAAGAGCGTGCGGTTGAGGGCACGGCATTTGCCGGAGAATCGGCTGACATGGAGGTTGCGGGACACGAGTCGCGCAGAGCCTGGCTCGAATTGTAGGCAGTGGAACATGCCGAGCAGACGGCGAGCTTCGGCGCTTCCGTCGCGTAGCGGGAAGAATACGTCTTCGCGAAGTTCACTGCCTGGACCAACAGCCTTTTGCTTGCCCTTGGACGCTCGTTCCGCCGTCAGCGCAGCCATAAGCCCCGCATCGTTCGACGCCAGTAGCCACTGCACCGCGGCATCTGACGACGGTATCGCCGGCGGCTCGAGCAGCCGCGCCACGTCCTGCTCGGCCACCTGGAGCTGGGCCTTGAGGTTTTGTAGTTTTCCCCGTAATAACCGGCGATGCTCCTCGAGATTGGCCATTGTGTGGAGTGTAGAAGGTCAAGTTCAGGGGTAAACAGTGCGCATTCATTAGCCGCGCGTCTGCAGCTATCGGCAGCAGGTGAAGAGGATCAGAGGTAGAAGTACAAGGTGGAAGGGGTGAAAATGGCAGACAAACGGAATAGTCGTGGTACTGTAATACGCGTAGGTTTTGTACCTGGTGAACTCAGTACTGATAATGCTCCAACTGGTGATACGCGTAGTGGTACTTGCTGTGAAATGCTAGAGGTAAGGTACTTGTTACTGCCTTGAAGCAACGTGAAAGCACGCTAGTCACGTATCGCTGAGATTCTTCAAGTGTCTACTAGTCCCAGACTGAACAAAGTACCCAGTAAATTGGATGTGGATGGTGAGATCAGTGTGTACATGAGTGTACTTGGCTCACGGCTGGCTGGACTGGACGGCTGATGCTACGCACGGCTACACTGAGCCGCGGTACCGCATACCCTATTATGCAGTAGGCACAAAGGCGCATGGCGGTAAGGGCGCATCGCCTGTCCAGCACGTGGACGATCCATTGGTTTTAGACATGGCACCCGTCCCGCAGCGCGCCAGTGCGCCAGCCAGCCGGTGGCAGGCGCCGACGACGGCAGCAGCACCCGCAGCAGGCAGAGATCGGGGACTGCACGTCGGTGCCTCAAATGGGTAGCACCAGGCGTCCAATTAGACTGGCTATCCAGCGATGGGTCAAAAGTCGAGCCAAAAAGGGTCATGGCTAGTGGCCTAAAACGTGCTAGCCACTGCGGTACAGCCGTGCCCGTTTCCACGCCGACGGTAACCAGCCAGTCAGCGAGTGGTTGGAAAACAGCTTTTGGCTCTATTGAGTCTCTGGATCGTCTTTTATTCTTCTACATCTCTCTACCCTCTTTTCCTCTCTGTCCCTTCCTCTCCCTGTCTCCTCTTCGTCGTCTCCTTGTTCTCTTCAACGTCTTCTCCCTGCTCTCTGTTGACCCAAAACGGACCTAAAAAAGCCCGCGGTGCATATGCCGGCAAAAGCAAGCACCCACGACTGCCCCCGAAGCGCCATTGTTAGCCAAAGGAAATTTCACACAAAACATTCTCTTTCTCCTCCCCACCTCTTGACCTGCAATTGCTTGGAGTTTGGTTAATAGACAGGCTGTGCACTTTGTCCATCACCGCCCTGCTAATCATCGCTCGTCGCTTATTGCCGTTGCTCGATTGCAGTCAACTGTGTGAATTTGTTAGACATTGAGTGAACAAGGAAGAATCACAAGATGCTGTTTGGACTCCGCTTGGCCAACGAGATCTACCCGCCGTGGAAGAACGAGTACCTCAACTATGAGAAGCTTAAGAAGCTGCTCAAGGAGAGCGTGATTGCCACCTCTGGTGAAGCCGACCAGTCATGGACCGAGAAGGACGAGTCGAGCTTTGTGTCGTTTTTGGACTCTGAGCTCGAAAAGGTCTATTCGTTTGAGTCGGCTCGCTACACCGAGCTGTCCAAGCGTATCCAGACCATTGAGGATGCTGTCGAGAAGGCCGAGAACATTGACGCCAAGAAGATTGATGCTGAGCTCGAGGAGATCCTTGAGATTGCCAACCAGCTCGACCGCTTCCGCCGTCACAACTTCACCGGCTTTGTCAAGATCGTCAAGAAGCACGACCGTCTGCACCCCAAGTACCAGGTCCGCCCCCTGCTCCAGGTGCGTCTTAATGCGCTGCCGTTCCACTCGGAGGACTACTCGCCGCTGCTCTACCGCCTGTCGGCCCTCTACTCGGTGCTCAGCGAGAACTACGGATCAACCAAGAACTACCCGGCAACAGCCTCGGCCGTCATGTCCTCGTTCCACCGCTCGTCGGGCTACACGACGCTGCGCTTCTGGGTCCACCCCGAGAACGTCATGGAGGTCAAGACCAAGATCCTGCGTCATCTCCCCGTCCTCATCTACAACCGCAAGTCGGACGAAGGCGACGGAGAGGAGTCAAACGACCCCATTGTCACCTCGCTCTACTTTGACAACCCACAGTTTGAGCTCTACGACGCTCAGCTAGAGAAGCGCAAGCAGTCGGCCGCCGACAGCTCGCGCCCCTCGATGCGTCTCCGCTGGCACGGCCGCCTCTATGAGAAGCCCAATATCGTGCTAGAGCAGAAGTTTGAGGACCACGCCGTGCGCATCAACCTCAAGGAGAAGCACATCAATGAGTTCATCAAAGGAACTCCCTCGGTCATTGAGCGAAACGTGCGCAAGCTCAACTCGCGCAACCTGCCCTCGGCTCGCATTGAGGCCTACGAGTCGGCTGCCACCGACCTCCAGTCATACATCAAGGAGAACCGACTGACCCCGGTCATGCGTACCGTCTACACCCGTACTGCCTTCGAGATTCCTGGCGACGACGCTGTCCGTATCATCCTCGACAATGACATCACCTTCATCCGTGAGGACCCCTTCAACAGCAGCAGCCCCATTCGCGACCCCGACTCGTGGCACCGCCAGGACCTCGACATTCCCACGCTCTCCGACCCCTTCAAGGTGCTGCGCAAGTCTGAGTATGTCAAGTTCCCTTACGCTGTGCTTGAGCTGCGTCTCAAGACCTCGGGCGACTCTAAGCCCGCCTACGGCGCTTGGGTCGACGAACTCACCAGCAGCCACCTCGTCACCGAGGTGCCTCACTTTAGCAAGTTCGTCCAGGGTATTGCCAGCCTGTACGCTGAGGATGACACCATCCAGGGTCTGCCGTTTTGGCTGCCTGAGCTCGAGCACGACATTCGCCGCGACCCCACTGAGGTGTACAAGCGCAACCGCCAGCTTCGCAACGAGGCTGCTCAGCGCAAGATGTCCATCTCTTCTCCTATCCCGAGCAGCGGTGGCACTGGTGCTCTTTTCGCAGTCGACGAGAACGAGGAGGACTCGAGTGACGGTGAAGGCTCATCGTCTGGTACCAACTCGGCGCTGCGTCGCGGCTCGGTTGGTTTCCCTACTCTTGAGACACACGGCCCCAAGCTGGATATGGACTCTGAGGAGGAGGAAGTTGAGCTGCCTCCTGGTGTTTCCAAGCCCACGTCTTACATCAAGAACCAGGGCGCTGTCAAGGTCGAGACCAAGGTTTGGCTGGCCAATGAGCGTACCTTTACCCGATGGCTGCATGTGACGACTATGCTGTCGGCTCTCACCTTTACGCTGTACAACTCGGTGCAGCGATCGGTGTCGCAGTCGCTTGCCGAGTATGTCGCCTACTCGCTGTTTGCCCTGACCATTTTCTCGGCTCTGTGGGGATACGGCACGTACCTGCGTCGCGTGCGATACATCCGCGAGCGTTCTGAGGTCCACCTCGACGCTCCTTTTGGCCCTATTGTCATTGCGTTTGGTCTGCTTTTCTCGCTGGTGCTCAACTTCTACTCGGCCCTCCAGAACCGCAAGAGCCATATCCCTGCATCTGTTTGAGTCTGTCTATCCAGTCCCACAAGCCTGATTGGCTTACAATCCCTATGTAATAATTATTGATTTATTCCACTAGAGTTGACAGAGGAGGACAACTAGAATTAACTTAGAATTAACTTATCTAGAAGTGACCGCTGACGAGAATCGACAGTTTACTAGAGCTGAGTTGTATCATACATTTTACCGTCTACTACACCTACTTGGCGAGAGCTCCGCATGGGTCCCAGGGAGGAAGGACAATGGGCTCCGGGTCGTCGAGGTGCTTCGTGAGATGCGGGACATCGGTCTTTTCAACAACGACCTGGTAGACGTACTCCTTGAAGTAGTCGTGGGTCATGGAGTAGTAGCCCTTCTGACCGACGTCCTCGCCCCACGAGTTCTCGACACGCCAGCGCAGCGGCTTGCCGTCCTTGTCAAGGTGAACTGCCGTCAGAACCATGGCGTGGGTCATAAGACTCTGGTGATAGCGGAGACGGTCGGCTTTGGCCTGAATGGGATCAAACGAAACGAGCTTGTAGTCCCAGAGGTCAATGTCCATGATGCCCTTTTTGTTGTCCATGTAGATGGGGGTGTGTGTGCCAAAGAAGACGGCCTCGTTGTTCTTGATCTTGGCAATGGCCGCGTTGGCGAGATCGTCAATGTCAAGGTTAAGGTACGACACATCCTTGTCACCAACGACATTACCCAGACGGTCAATCTTGATGACACGGTTGTACGGGTTACGCGGGTCATTGAGAAGCGAGACGGCCTCACGAGCGTCGTAGTTGACGATCTCCTTGTAGAACTTAAGCGGAGTCGATTCGATGCTCGACACCTTCTTGTCCTTGTCCTTGAAATCCCACACGAACGAGTCGTTGGGTCCAGGAGGAGTGCCGAGGTACAGAACCAGCAGCTTGTGGACCTGCTTCATCTGCGAGTCCTTGAGCTCCACGACATCCTTCTTGGCAGCGACAGCCTCGCGGATCTCCTGGGCAAATTGGCGCAGCAGAGTCGTGATCATGTAGTTCATGCGCTCACTGGCGAGCGTGTTGAAGGTGTCGGGGAACACCGAGTTGGGCACAATGCCGTACTTGTCAATGATGTTGACGAGCATATCGAACTGGCCACCGTCACAGATGGGATCAGTCAGCAGGTGCTGGACGAGGCGTGAGTCCACGGGCTCAGCAGCCGTCTCGGTGATCTGGTCGAGGAAGTAGTTTGACTTCTCGAGCTTGTCGTAGAAGAAGAGGAACGACGGAGACAATTGGAACTTCTCGAGGTTGTACTTCTTCATGACGGGGATGCGCAGGCAGTTGGTAGCCGCGAACAGCCAGCAGCGGCCGCTCTTCTTCTGGTTCGTGATGGGCGAGCCCTCGAGCTCAATGGCAGTGTTGAAGATCTCATTGGAGCCGGCAATGTACTGGTCACGGTTGATGAGAGCTGTGTCGACGTCGACATTGCGAAGCACCGTAGCGGCCAGGCTCGAGTGCAGGTCGGCCGTGATCTCGCGCGTCCAAGCGCTAAGCTGGTCGCTCATGATAATTAAAGACATGATGCTTCTGCTGACCTCTCAATGCAAAGTTACAGATCCAGACGTTGGTAGGAACGAGTGTGATACGGGGGACTGCTACAATTTATATACCACAGGTTTCTCTTCCAGATGAGCCGGCTCAGAGTGCCGTATACGGCGATGGTGCAGATCCATGCATCGGAGTGGGGAATATGTCCGAAGGCCAGACCGCGTAAACGAGCAGAAACACTAGATTTTTGAGCATGTAATCAATTCAGGTGAATTGTTTGATGAGTAGGTGGTATGCGTAGGGCCAGTCAAAAGTGTCAAAAGTGTCAAAAGTGTTAAAAGTGTCAAAAGTGAGGGTGCCCATACGACAGTTGTACCAATCCAATGACGACCATGTACAGTGAGGGTAGATCCAGAATTAGAAGTCTAGACAAGAGTGGATAGACGGATCTTTGCGGCCAGTGTATAGAGGTTTTGTGTTTGACCCGTGTGCTGATTTGGCTGATTTGGCTCAGGCAATGACGCAGCAGCCGCTACGCCTGGATCGCTTCTCCGTGGCATTGGCAGTACCTGTACGAGCAGGCGTGCGAGCTGCCACAGCAGCAGCACTGATGGCCTTGCGGTTGTCCACGACCTGGCGGATGAGGATCTGGAATGTCTCCTCGATGTTGACCATGTTCTTGGCACTCGTCTCCATGAACCCACAGCCATGGGCCTTGGCCCACTCGAGGCCCTGGGCACTGGAGATGACGCGGTGGTCGCTGAGATCGCACTTGTTGCCGGCCACAATCTTGACGGGGCCTTTGGATCCAGCGGGGCGGCCCGCCACGTCGAGGTTCTTTTCAATGAGCTCGTCAAAGTACTCGAGGTTCTCGAGCGACGTTTCCGACGTGATGTCGTACACGAGCAGGTACGCGTCAATGGCAGAGTCGACGCTGAATAGCGACCCGAGCATGTCGCGGTACTCCTCCTGCCCGGCCGTGTCGATGATATCTAGTCGGTACGACACGCCATCTGCGTTAGAGCTGGCTGAAATGACGGGCTGGAGACGGCATCGGCGTAGTCACGAGCCTCGTACGAGCTTCACACGCCACTTACCGACTGTTCGTTGGGTTGAATATGAATCCTCTGAGGTTAGTATTGCGTGACTGGCCAAACTTGCCGACTTACCAATAGTGGGGTCGTACTCGTCGACCCATTTGCTGCGGATTAACCGCATGGTAATACATGATTTGCCCGTTCCTGGCGTTAGCAACCGGGCTCTGAGACGGTGCCGAGCAACACGTACCTCCGTCGCCGAGAATGACCACGGACACTTTGTTGTTTGGGGCCTCGTGGCTAGCCATGATGAAAGCTGGTGTGGATTGATCTCGAGAGCAGCACGAAGAGAAGAGGGACAAACGACGCGTCGCAAGTGCGGGGAATGGCTAAAACAAACGGAAATATCCTCTCGCCCCGGGCGGCTGACGCAGTGAGGTTGTTTTGTTGTTGGATTGTGTTAAAGTTTCCTCAACTCTATCAATGCCAGGGGGAGGCTTCACCACCAGGACCTAAAGGGGGTAAATGAGCGGGGCCGATCGAGGGCAGGGAACAGGGCGGAGGAGGGGCTAGGGCCAGTATAGTCTAACGGCTGCCGATCCGAGGTTCGTGTAAAGGGGAAAGTCAATAAATAGGAGGTAAAGGGAGTGAGGTGAATGGGTAGGGAATAGGGGCAGATGAAAAAGGGGTGACGGGCGAAAAAGAGGATAGCGGGTGGCGCGGATTTGACCTCGGCTAAACGCCAGTGCTCAGGGGTAGCCGAGCTGCATGAAACTGTACCTTGCAGCCTCGGGTGTTAGAAACAGTGGGGTGCCAAATGGGGAGTCATGACGAGTGATGGAATGGATTGCCATAATAAGCTTCACTACATTTGATACAGCACACTAATCACATTATCACTATTACTCTATAAGCAGGCTAGCCAGCAAATCGCAAGGTCAATCTAGG